>JAOWBL010005473.1:0-10200 GCA_028564865.1 Zenarchopterus dispar
CACACACACACACACACACACACACACATATATATATATATATATATATATATATATATATATATATATATATATAACATACACCCATAGTACATACAGGTACATTGTACATAAAGAATTTAAAAGCAAAGCCTTAAAATACATTAAATTAAAACCACACCACAATTTAAGAATGCAAAAGTCTTACAACCCTTGGCTGTGTTCTAAATTCAATCTTTCCTAAACAGTACTCTGTGAGTCACTGTACAAAGTCATGTCAAGCAGGAATGAAAAGAAAAGGCTGTGGAGCTGCGACATCACTAGATTCATAATATGCTTCTATAAATTTGATGTGAAAGCTTTACTGACATACTGACACGCCTGAAGACACTAATGGGCACACATGCAGATATATAAATGTATGCCATAAGCTTACACAAACCATTTGCCACACATGAATGGTGACCCACTTTGATATTAGCAAAGAGACGACAGCCCGACCTCCTCCCCCTCAACTCTTTCCCTCTTCATAACATGTAACACATAAACACAGCAACTCATACATGAAAAGCTTTTGGACAAAGAGAAGTGAAAAAGTAAATGAATTTCAGTGATGCCAGTGATATTTATGGTCCAAACGCACTACACTGTACACTACTAAATACATCCACACCACAGTTGATGCATTTAAAGTAACCACACAGATACACTGTAATAACATGAATGTTAATATGAACAGGAGTGTTCAATATCCTACAGCTATGAAATATATCGCGAATGCTTTTTTCCTTGACACGAATAAAACCTGTGCTAATACAAATCTTGCTGTTCATTAGAACAAAAAAATTTGTTAAAAAAGAAGAAGAGGGAAAAAACACATTTGGTTATAGTGAAACTAACTGAAATGGAAAAATATATATCAATGTTGAAGTCAATTTGAAATTGTGGGCCCACTGTCCATTTTCTAGCTTATTTATTGAAAATGTCCAGTGACTGGAAATCTAGATTATACAGTATAGTGTGCCTACATGGAAGGTTTAGTTATATATGCAGCACATTAGCAATGCAAAGATTTTGCACCATTGTTATTCTCAAAGCAAGTTTCACAATTTTCCCTATACTTTACTGCAGGCACAGTCTCCAAAGCTGCAGTGAGCAACATCTAAGTTAAGGCCACAATATTATTAGCTATGCAGCAAGATGAACTGAGTTGGATCAACTGTAAAATTTTCCAAGATATGTCTCACAGTAATGTTACACTTTCATTGATTTGAGTTACTATCTGAACAGCATCTTCAGCTTCCTCTGGGGAATTTTGCTTCTAATAAACTTTTTTAATCAGAATTATGATTGAAATGTGAATTCTTAATTTTTTTAAACAGCTCATCTCTGTAACTCTAATTCCACTTAATCTTCCCCCATTAAGTCATACATAGAATACTAACACTTATATTTTCCTTAATTCTATGTGGTTCCAAAGCGGAGCAATGATCAGCTAATACATACACAGAGGACTACATATAGTTCACATAGTCCATGTCCATTACATGGATGACGTCAAGCTGTAAATTACAGCTTGATGTCACAAGGGCTGCTGCCCCCCCCACCAACAGGAGGCCAGGCCAGAACAAAGGGCCTAGGGCCACAACCAGGAAGCCCCATCCAAAACTTCCCCAGACTGCTGCATCCTGGTGCATGGTACAGGTGCTGCAAAGAGCAACTGACCCAACAGACCACCACCCCTGCAGCTCTGCAACACCAGACACACACACCAACAACCCAGACACCCCGGGACCACCTGGCAGAACAAGGCCCAAACAACTCTGATCACCCCTGATCAACTAGCCCTCCTCCATCCCAGTTAAGTATATCTACCTCTTCAAATTTTAGATTTGTTTGTGTTTATTTTGAAATATGTGTGTAAGTGCATTAAAAAAGGGTGGAAGGTCCCAGCATGAAATGGTTTCATTTGGGATAGATAAGGGAGTCATGTCAGGATGTCATAAGGGCCCCCTCTCCAGTAAAGCCCAGGGGAACTCCAAGCTGTCAGTGCACACCTCCACAGCCAGGAACCACCTGAAGACAGGCTCCCAGGACTCATGCAGGGCACAAACCCACCCCCAGCTGCAGACCAGGAACACAAGGCGAGCCCAAGGAAGGTCACCAGGACGTAGGGGCATACTGGACCCCCACCAGCTAGGCAACAGTGGCGGAGAACAACCCTCACGTACACCTCAATGTCCCCCTATGGCATAGGCCACACCCTCCTGCCCACCGCCACCACACACACACAGGCAGCAGAAAGAAAACACCAACCACTCCAGATCCCCTGCACTGATCACCATGGCCAGTGGAAGTGAGATAACCACTACCACCACAAGACGACACTGGGCAATGGCCCATCAAACCCACATATCCAATCAACTCCACGACCACCGACCAGAGCACAACAGGCAAGACGGCCCAGAAGGAAACCACCCTAGCCACAACCCCAGCCTCAGGGAACTCCCACCAGAGACATAGCCAATGAGGGGCCAGAACTCCCAGCACCACAGGCATCAACCTGTGGTCCCCTGCTGAGAAGCAAAGAAAACTGGAAGATCACAGCCCACCCGGGAAGCAGGATGAACAGAAGGCTTCTGGGATGAAAAGATGAGAATGGTATGATGAAAACAATAATACCAACAGCAACTTATACATACAATAATGATACACAATTCTATCCCTCCCCTGAGGTATGTGGCTCAATGAATCTTCAAAGAAGAGCATGAGTATCATATTGATTACAGCACAGATATGTATTGTGTTTGTGTACAAACGTGTGCACATTGATATTAGTTTGGATAAATGGCACTCAGACAAACAATGATGAGAGATTAGTAATAATGATAATAGCCACCATTAAATAGTAAAAATAAACCATTATTATTATTATCAATATATAAGTACAGTTAGAATTATTAGGTTAAAAAATATCAGTGAAAGCTAACCAAATGGATCGTGGCTTAATAGTGTCAGTGGAAGGAGGTAATAGATTAGCAAAATAAATGTGTTCAGTTAACAAGACTTTCCAGAAAGACGATGTTTCCAGCTCATGAAAATAGTTCTCTTGGCAATAGTTAGGGCTATGATGAAAAGTTTATTCTTAGTTGTGTCCAGGTTTAATTCTGATAAATTAAAAAAAAAGGGAGATAATGGCATGAGGCAGACCAAGAAATGAGATAAAGTTTCAGTGACTTCTGAAAAATGTTTATTGGTTGTGCACTTCCATGTCGCACAAATAATGTGTCAGGAATGTTTTGTGAGCTACATGGACAGGTCTCTAATGCAAATGCTATTTTAGTCATTTTTTTGGTATTGTGTAATGAGTTCTGTGGAGAGTTTGTACTGGATGATTTGCAAGTAAGCATTTTTAGTCATAAAATAAATATTTTTACAGCTGTGAGTCCAGAATTTGGCATCAGAAAAAATAGAGATAACTTTTCCATTTTATTGACAGGAGAGGGATGATCTTATCTGAACAAACTATTATTTTTTATATTCTGGAATTGATTTACTTTGTTAAGGAGACATTTATTAAACCTGTTGCTGCAAGCAGAAGATCTATGTTTGTTGATCAAATAGAGATTATATGTTATGTCTGGGGATTCTAACACCCTAACCCTTTTCCTCCCACAGCCAGCAGGCGGCGTGAAGACCCAGACTGCAACACAGCTGCTGACAGTTAGGCATGCTCAACCAGCTACTTAAACCACCTGTACCGGTAGGTCAGTGTGGGATTATTCCACAGCCATCGAGACGTTGGTCTACCCTGCCGCATGATCTGAACTCTCTAGACCGTAGCTTATTAGTTAACCTTTTTCCAACCAGAGTGATGGTGACTTTCAGTTTCTGTGTTTTTTCTTCTGCCCATGATGATGGTGATTTTTTTTGTTGGAAGCTTACGCTTAGTTTTTTGTTCCTTGTTTTTTTCAGGACCTTTGGCTGTTTTGGAAATTGCAAAATAAAGAACTCTCTGTTATCCTCTGCGTCTGGGTCCAGGACTTGCCACGCCGTAACATTACAGCTTCAATCAATCATTCCAGCCATAGATATTCCAGAAATTGAATGTTCCTTATGCCGTACTACACGACCAAATACGAAAATGATGACAGACAACTAGAGTGAACAATGTGTTTAAGATGAGTAATACCCTTATCAGACTACATGCGAAAGTTGATTAGTTTTTTGTTGCTTATGAAGTTGCAGTTATTCCAGATTGTAGTGAAATTAGAAATTGCGAAAGGCAAATTGGTGATTACATAAAATTTCCACCAGGCATTCAGAGTAGAAGCTATTGTTAATCCTTTGAAACATGGATGCCTCTTGATGGATTGACTAAAAAATAGGATATCGGAGAATTCTGGAATTCTTTGCATAGTTTTTAATGTCCAACCAGATGACATCCATTTGTGTGTGTGTGTGTGTGTGTGTGTATGTGTGTGTGTGTATATATATATATATATATATATATATATATATATATAGTGTGTGTGTGTATGCTGAAGTTGGTTAGCCAGAGAATAATGGATGAGGGTTATGGGTAAAAAGTAGTTAATTTAATCCTTGGTGTTTTATTCTTCTAATAGAATTTCATAATTGCACGTTACAGCGGCTTGTCTTTGGGTTTGGGGAGAAATGAGATAAATGCTGTATTTATATGCTTTGGAAATCTTGAGTTTTGTTTAATTTCAGTTATTGCTCTGATGAACAGTGAGGACAAGATATAACAAAAATGTTTGTAGAATTCAGCAAGGAAGCCATCCGGTCCAGGAGATTTGTTAATTGGCATGCCATCAAGTGCAGCTATCAGATCATTTTCTTTTAAGGGTGCATCCAGTTTGTCAATTTGTTCTTTAAGTTGAAGGAGCTCAATGCTATCAAAACAAAGAAAAAAAGAGTTGATGGCTTCCCACCCTGGGTTAATATTAAATGTGTATATAGTCTTGGATAGAATTCTCTTAATATTTTATTGTTTTCATCAAGTTGGTCATCTTTCCAGCTGAATTCTTAATGGTAGGAATCATTGGTTTTTGTTTTACTTGATTTAATTAGCCAAATATCTAATTTATATGGAAGCAATTATGTACCATAATTCAAATTAAAATGGATTAACAGAAATGCTTTTTCATTTTCATAATATAACATTTTTGGACTCAAAAAATCCTTGCCTCCACGCCTGTTAAAAGGACCTTGACATTGTAATAATATGAAGAAAACTGATTGTACAATCTCATCTATGATTTTTCTTCTGTTTCTTTGTTTTTTTTCTTCTTCTTTTTTTTATTTTTTATTTATTTTTTTTTTGTTGCCATGAATGCAATGAACCTGACACACACACACACAACTTTTGATTCCCACTTTGTTTCTGGAATGCGAGTTTTGTGTATGTAAGGACAAGGATTTTTTGGTCTTCTTTGGGCCAATATGTAAAGACTTTCTCCTTTTTATTTAGTTTTCAGTGCAAATGCTTTAAAACTAGCAGTATTTTTTTTTTTTTTTTAAAGTGACAAAAATTGAGATTGCAATTTTTTTTTCATCCAATCTTTTTTTCTTTTTTTTCCCCAAGTCACCCAGCTCTAAGAGAAAGGCTACCCTCTTGTTTACTGGTGTAAACCCCAATGCACAGGCAATAAGCCGGAGGGCAATAATTATGCCCCCCGGCATATTTAGGTGCCTCTAACATGGGGTGACTCCAAAGTGGAATAGCGTCTAACCCCTCTCAAGATAATTGGTTCTGGAGCCCAAGCCATTTGTGACTACATCTAGCTGGAATTTCTACCCTCACACACAGGCTCAGACTCCTTCCCCACTAGAGAAATGTATTTTCACATTCCTAGAGCCAGCTCCTGTAGGCGAGGATCAGACTGCCAGGACTTCGGCCATCAACCTGCTCACATTGTAACAGGTGTCACAGCACCCCTGCTAGGGTGGGAAGAAAAAAAAGCATTTCTATACACAACCCCCAATTCAAATTGTCTTCCCACCATTCTAGTTTAGAAGTACTCCAACAATGGGTATCCACTCTGCTTCACAACAGATGCAAGCCAGGTCTCAGATCAGCTATGTCAGCATTGATATGGCAGATTAAGCTGCTCAAGATTCTATAACCAATCCTGTCAATATTCAAAATGAAACACCACAAGTGGGCCGCAACTCATATATCAACTTTATGTTAAACCGTGAAAGCCATGGGTAAGCAATTCAGTGTTTCAGGACAGAATTTGCATCATACAGTACAAGAAGGGGTGAATTTTAAATGTCAAAAAGCACTATTTATGAGCAGAAGGACAAGGGTGATATATGTTTCAAATGAGAAGATTACAGGATTTTGAAACTTTTGGGTAGACTCATAACTTCATAATGTCGTGACTCTGTAAACTTTCTGCTCTTGTTTGTCTCCCCTCCCTTTCTGTGTTGCTTGTGTTCTCTCCCACCTGGGCGTGGCAGACTTAATTGACTATCCCTCTCACCTGTTCCACTCTCATACCTGGTCTTGATTACCTCTTCAGCTGTAGCCTTATAACCCTGGCTCAGACCTCCACGTCTCATCAGTTTGTTTTGTGTTTACTTTGTGTCTAATTGAGTTTGTTTTGTTTCCTTGTGTTTACTTATTACCTGTGGTTTCCTGTGATCTGAGTCCTGCGCCCTGAATCCTGCATTATGCGTGTCCCTGCCTCTCCTGGACCCGGTATTGTCAGTGACTCTGCCTCTCTGAACTTCCTCGTTTGTTCCTGCCACCATTGTATCTAGTCTTTTCTGGACTCCCCCGTTCTGTATTATTAAAGACTTGTCTTGTTTCTGCTATCTGCATTGTGGGTTCTGTTTAATAAAAACTTCTTTGTGACAGATAAATCTAGCCAAACAGGCTAGTGCTCCACTTCTGAAATGCTCCCGATGAGAATCTAGGCCTGGTGGAACCATAAACCATTCTAATATTGTCAAAAGTTTACTTAAAGGTCTTTGTCCTCTTTGAAAGAAGGTCTAGCCTCAGCACTATATAAAGAATACGCTGGAAATGTTGGTAGTCTTCTATTAAAGTGGTCCCCAACTCCCGGGCCACCGACTGGTACCGGTTCATGAGTCGTTTGGTACGGGGTGCAGAGAAAGAATAAATAACTTATATTACTTGTTTTATTTATTATCCTAGTCTGAACAATGTTTTATTTTAAAAGATGACTGAATTCTCTCCATTGCGTCCGTCTATGACTCACTCTTGACGCATGTCAAGATGTTGTCTTGGTCACGTGATACATTAACGCTAATATTAAACCCACAAGCTAGCAAAATGGGTAAAAACAAATGTCTTTGGAAGGTTTCTTTGCACAGGGTAAAAGAGCCAGTCAGGAGACAGAAGAGCCTTCAAGTTCAAAGATAAAAGCTGCATTTAACAGACAATACCAGGAGTCCTAACTGAAATATGGATTTAACACAATAGGTTGTTCCCACGGACCAAGCCCACTCTGCATAATATGCAGCGACCCATCTCTAATGAGGCAGTGAAGCCTTCAAAACTGCTCCGCCACTTAGAGACCAAGTATTCTGCATTAAATTAAATTCTGCTGATAAAGTTGCAAAATCAGAGTAATAAACAGGTTTGTAGTTATTAGTAATGAAACAAATGTAAAACTAACCCAGAAAGCGGACAATCCTGCGCACCAGTGGGTTGAGGTAACAGCAGTCCCCAGTGGCCACTGTCTTCTCTGAACGGTCAAACTCTTTGGATGTATACTGGACCAAGAACAGCGTAGCCTCCGTTACTGTGATCTGGTGGAAGTAAAGGTTAAAAAAATAAAAGAGAGTATTCAGATAGATGAGTGACAGTCTACTTGTGAGTCAGAGTTGTTGGCACCACTATTTTTTCACACACTTTCATACCCCACAGAGTTCATGCAACTTATTAGGCTCCATCTGTACAGAAACAGCTGTCAAATATGCAGAAGCATATGGAGCACAAGGATTAATCTAAGAGTAGGGAAGCTGTGTGTAGGCATGGTTACTTTGATGAAAAAAAGAAATTATGCCTGTAGATACATAAAACTTTGATCTACAAATGTAAAATAAATATATGGCACATAGATATCGCTGTAAATGTATATGTCCATAATCATGTTTAAACCTCTATGGAATATTTCGACTCAAAGAACAACAATGACAGTAAGTAAGAAAAACAATGCCTAATGAACAAACAAAATTATTTTACAATGGCATTATTTGATTAGTGTATCCTAAGAGCCCAAAGGACAGAAAACTCAAAGGACATAATAAAGCTGCTGTAGTTTAAATCAACTCAAATAGAATTTCTTTTTCTTGGTTGTTGAAGAAAATTTTGACAATATTGACAAAGGCCTCTGGATGGAAGGTGAAACACTGCGAAGAATCAAGAAACTGCAGTCTACTTGTCTTGATTCAAGCATTTGAGTGTTACTGTTGACCTGGATAACTCAGAATCTCCTCTAACCCAAGTCAAATAGCAGGAACTCAAATTCACACAGACAAGTATAAAAGAGGACAAAATCCATGCAATGAAGGAAAAAATCAGATTAAGTCGTCTCTTAAATCAATAATTTATCTTTTCAAACTTTGCAACTAAGACACATGAATAGTCTCAGTGCTAGAAGAGGGGACATCTGAAATCAACATTAACCCGTATTTGTGTCATTCAGCTGAACAGATCAAGTTAAATTGAGTATTTAGTAAAACCTCACACAGTAGCTTTTTCTAAATTGGGACTATATGACTATAACTGAATTTGATTAAAATGTAACCAAACTCACTGTTCAGTTTTAATCAAGTATCATACCTAATCTAAACTAAACCTAATTTCAGAATGTAATGTTATACATATTATATTTATATTCATGGAATTGGGTGTACATTTATTCAGAGCTTATCTTAGTAAGAAACCAACTTGATGACGTCTTTGGATACCCTCTCAAGTGCACATTAGTTGAGTGGTTGTCAAGATATGCAATGAGCATCCATGGAGATTCCATCACCCTTTTTGAGAGATGTGATCACATTATTCCAGTTGCTGACGTTGCATAAAGTTCAGAACTCGTCTTAGGCTGAGTCAACACTAGTCCATTTGAAAATTATACACGTTTCATAATGTTACACCTGGCATCTATGCGACTCCAGCAAAATCAACCACTGAAAACTGAGAGGTTTTGATATGCTGCAGTTAGTAAATGCTATGGTTATGGTCAGGGCTGGACTGGAACAGGAAATTGGGTCTTTCCCATAGCTACATCATAGAGTATTCATACATGTGTCATTGACTCCCTGACACTAGTTCACTATTGAGTAATTTCCAATTATGTGGCTGTGGGGTAAACGATATCCATACTCAAGCAGATTTACCAGGAAGTGACAATAAATCTCTGCTGAAAGCATTGATCATTTCAAATTGTTCAATCAAATCCAAAATATCCACAACCCCAGGTGGTTGTTTAGTTTTGTTAGTTCACTTTGTATAGATTTTAGGTGTGGACATATTTGTAAAGACCAAATGTTTGGCTTTGTGGCCTCAGGACTGCATCTCTGCTTTTTGCAGATGATATATTCATGTTGGCTTTATCAAGCTGAGATCTTCAGCTCTCAATGGAGTTGCTAGTAGATGAGTGTGAACTGGCAAGGACAAGGTTAAGCACCTCCAAATTTGAAACCATGCTTCTCGGTCAGAAAAGGCTGGAACGTCTTCTTGTTTGAGACAAGGTGCTGCCTGAAGTGGAGGACTAAATGTCTTGAGGTCTTGTTCACAATTGGAGGATGAATGGAGCAGGAGTCTAACAGGTGGATGGGGGTCAGTGTCTTCAGTAATGCAGACTCTGTTCTTGTCCGTAGTAGTAAAGAAAGAGCCAAAAGGCAAATCTCTCTGTTTACCAGTCAGTTTATGTTCTGGCTATCATCTATGGTCATAAACTGTAGGTAGTGACCAAAAGAATTAGACTGCAGATGGAAGTGTCTACGATTCTTATATAGAGCCCTTACAAATAGCCCTTACAAATACAAATAATTTTTTTTTTTTTTTCCCCAAAATTTTGTAATATTGGGATTTGGAGTAGAGTCACTGGTTATCCACATGAACAGAACCCAGTTGAGGTGGTGTTGGGAAATTATGAATATGTGCTTCATGTAACTCTGTTTACCATGTCAAATCATGTCATACTGCACAGCGTA
>JAOWBL010005474.1:0-10200 GCA_028564865.1 Zenarchopterus dispar
CTTGCTCATAGGGGATCATTGGATTGTTGGGATTTTCCTTGTAACACTGTTTTATCTTTACCCTACAGTGTGAAGTGTGAAGCACCTCAAGGCGACTTTTGTTGTCTCACAACTTTTGTTGGGAGACAACAAAATATATATTGGCATTATAAAAATAAAATTGAATTGAAACACACACACACACATATATACATATATGTGTGTGTGTGTGTGTATGTATATACAGAAATTACAGGGACCAGCAGAAGAGAGGCCTGTAAAGAGCTGACTGATGCTGACTCTTTGTCTGACAAAGCATTCAAGTGAAATCGCTTGGTATGAAGCTGGATGAAGATAAAAACACATTGCTCTGTCTATACTGACAACACTGGCAACTAAAAGTAACTCTGCTGCCTTTATAATTACTTTAGTTAAATATTGTTATCAGAAGTTGTAGCTGATGGAGACATGCCTTCACAGGAAACAGCAAACTCTAAAGACAAACATATGCCTAATATATGATGTGTTATATTGGTATGCACTGTGGCAGGTAGGTAATGTAAACACATGTTTTAAGAAACCATAGGCAGGATCAGATTCATTGTGCATGAATTTCCCTGTTTGTATGTTAAGCTGTAATTTGTTGGCCAACAAACTTTGTATTCCTTTTGTGGCTCCAAAAACCAATCTGCAAACATAGTTCTCCTTCAAAACCATTGACATCATGCTTTTATTTTTTTGGTAAAGTGTAATCAAATTCAGCTTCAGCTTCAGCTGGTGAGTGCTCCTCCCATGTAGTTCAAACAGCTTAAGTCATGAAGACATTTTAAGAGGCGGTCCAGTTTGGTGACCTTAGAATCGGGTGGTTCTGTTGGCTTCATTGGGCTAGGGCTTTCAATTCTCAGTGGAGCTGTTCACAGCTGAATGTGAAGCAGTTGGGATGGGAATCAGCACTTCTAAATCTGAGACCATGGTCCTCAGTCAGAAAAGAGGGGAGTGCCCTCTCCGGATTGGGGATCAGGTGCTGCCCAAGTGGAGGAGTTCAAGTATCTCGGGGTCTTGTTCACGGATGAGGGAAGGAAGGAGCAGGAGATTGATAGACGGATTGGTGCAGCGTCAGAAGTGACGCGGTCTCTGTATCAGTCTGTCGTGGTGAAGAAGGAGCTGAGCTGAAAGGTAAAGGTTTCAATTTACCAGTCAATCTATGTTCCATTCCCTTACCTATGGTCACAAGCTGTGGGTAGTGACCAAAAGAACAATATCATGGATACAAGCGGCAGAAATGAGTTTCCTCTGTAGGATGTCCAGAGTCTCCCTTAGAGATAGGGTGAGAAGCTCAGTCATCTGGGAGAGATTCAGAGTAGAGCCGCTGCTCCTCTGCATCGAGAGGCGCCAGATGTGGTGGCTCGGGCATCTGGTGAGGATGCCTTCTGGATGCCTCCCTGGTGAGGTTTACCGGGCATGACCCACTGGGAGGAGACCCCGGGGAAGGCCAAGGACATGTTTGAGGGACTATGTCTTTTGGCTGGCCTGGAATGCCTTGGGATCCCCCCTGGACAAAGTGGCTGGGGAGAGGGAAGTCTGGGCTTCCCTACTTAGGCTGTTGTCCCAGCGACCCAACCACAGATAAGCGGAAGAAGATGGATGGATGGATGTACTGTTTACACACAAATTAGTTATGCTAACATTTCCTGAATGAGACCCATAGTCTTCACAGATGACAGCATTAACAACAATGTTGGCATGACAACACTGAACAAATGTATTCATTTATTTTGCCGGTTTACATATGCTGAATTCGATGATCCATGGTGCTTCTAATTTAATTAAATTGCATTTGTACTACTGGAGTTATGAACAAAGCTTAGCAACTGAATGTTATTTACAGTAGAGAGAGCTGTGAACAGTAAATTTAGATTTAAGACAAATTCACTTGAAACACTCAGTTTGCATCATCACCAAAATGAAAACTGAGATTAGATTGTTAAAGAAAATATCAAATGTGCACTCTACTAGGTTTTTATTCTATGGTGTTTGTTTTTAACTAGACAGACAAACATTTCATATCTATAATATAGGCAAAAACCATTTGAGGCACAGCAATATATATTTTCACATTGCAGATAATACTTACATTTATAAGAATATTTGAGAAAGTACTGGAGACACACAAGCTGAGTCTACAAACAAGACATTGTTGTGTGAACACTGTTTATAAGTTTTTCAGCATTTTGATTTGACTTATTCTATTCATATTTTTACTTTCGTTTTTTAAAATTCTGATACAAGAGATAGAATTCATGTCTTATTAACCCCTAAAATTGCACATAAGCCAAATTTAGCAAAGAAATACATGGAATGGAAACAGATCTAATTAAAAAAAAGTCCCACATATGCTTTGCCTTTGAATAGTCATCCGATGCCTTCATTCTCTCTTGACTATTTTTGTAAGACTGGCAACTGAAATACTTTGTCAAAGACTAAAGATGTTTTGGTCCATCTTCTTCAAAGTCAAGATCTTGCTTTTCATTGTTTTGAAGAGAAGTCTCTAAGAGTTATGGTGATACAGAGATAAAATTAGGACAGTTACACTTGATATACAACTATTTAACTGTTTTGAAAATACCCTCCTCACAAAGTCCACTACTAGCCTGTTGTCAGGTTGGAAACTGCAAGCTTTAGAGCCTGCAACCCACTACAACATAAACTGTCTAGCATCTCCCTAAATATGGAAACTGGCATATCGATAGGCCATATCCTACATTAAGTCTTAAAAATATCCTGTTTCAGATGTTGTTTCTGTGTGAAAACAGAAATTACTGCTGCATTTAGATGACGCTGGATTAGTATAAATTGCAGATTACATCACTTAGCTTCGTACTATGACAATAACTAATGAGGAAGTAATGATGGTTAGCCAATGGCTGATCCAACTGTCAATCAAAAGAAATGAATGTGTTGCTTTACATAAATTCGCCTGATGTAATACAAAAAGGTTCACACCCCTCAGAGTTGTCATGGATGTAAAATCATAAAACGGAGACCCAATGGGTATACTGAATTAGCTAGTAAATATATTTATTTCTGCTGGAAAGTTGGACATTTCAACACAGAGGTTGTTTTTGCAGCCAGGTTTCAGCAGTCAGTCAAGGAACTACAACTTTTCTTTCTGCCACATGAGATTCAATCTGGAAGTTAGATAGTTGGCACTTGATTGGGACCCACAATATTATACCTAAAAGATTATACAAGCAACTTTTGCCCAATTTAAAACTCTTTGACTTCAGAATATTGCGGGCCTGCACAGAATGGAACAAACAGCTCTTCAGTCGCTCAGAATAATGCATGGGAGTGGGAAGACTAAATTATTAGAGAATCTGTCTTTCTTCAGATCTGTCAGTATTTGGCAACTCATGATGATGAAGATGTTACGTCACTGTAAGCAATGCTTGGATGATATCAAAGCTTAATGATGTTACTTTGACTTGGACCTTTCACACAAATTTGCGTCACTCTATGGCTTCCCATTACAGTCAAACACTGCTCCCTTCTCAACTGTGTATAAATGTAGTATGTCCTTGGAATTCCAAGGGCATACTAAACATATTATGTGTCTAACTCTTGAGGTTGGAAATGAAACTATATTCAAATACTGAATATTAACCAAACTGTATATTTTTGTGGAACTTACTTGGAGGGGTGCAGTTATGTGACAGAGCATCACCCACGTATCCTGGAGCACATAACTGACACTGGGGCCCAACAGTATTGTTGACGCAGTAGAGGCAGTGACCAGTCTCAGGGTGACAGAGTTCAACTGAGCTTTCAGGGTCTGCATTGCCACTGCAGTCACATGGGACACAAGCCCCGGATGATTTGTAGAAGCCAGAGCTGCACTTGTCACAGTGAGGGCCATTGTAGTGGGGAAGGCACTGGTCACACACTGGAGAGCCACTGGAATCTGAAGAGGAAAATTGACAGGTCATCTGCTGATTATTGCTAATGATGTTGCCGGAGGCCAGGGAACACTAATTAATAAACTTTTTCAAAAATACCACAGTGACAAAATTCAGAAATTTTGCCCTTTTAAAGGTTTGCACCAGATTCTATGCACAAAATGCTGCAGAGAATACAAGTGACATATTTACATACATTCCTTAACATTTTTGGTCTGTACTAGGTCAAATTTAAATTAAAAGCCCACTAAAACCAAAGTTAATTCATACAAAGTAGTATTTTGAGTGCCAAGTTGCAGAATTTTTGTGAATGTGTTTTGAGGCCAGCCAGCACATGCTTGTCACCTCAAGGTGTCCTAAGATGGCAAGATATGGTCATGGAAGACATGTTCTGGTCCCTCACCCATTCAAGGCTGTTGTCCTGTTTGCACTGAGATACTCATTGGAAACAAGGACACTATTGTTATCTTTCAGGATGTCACAGGGCACAGTGAAGGTTTTTTTTTTTTGAGCTTGAGTCATTGATACCCCCGCCCCTCCCCCCAAAAAAACAACAAAACAAACAAAAAATAAACAAACATGGAATTTTAAATGTTTTCAGATGACAAGAAAATTAGGGATGCATTGATTGAACATTTACAGCTGCAATTCCAATATGATAGCTGGGCTGTATAAAGGCCAATACTTAATACTGAGCCAATTTAACTAATGTGTTAAACACACAGAAGAATCGGGCCTGAATTAAACATCACTTTCTAGACTTTTTAAAACAAATGCATTATAGCATACATGTAAATGTACTAAAGAGTTATTTATTATTAGAATACAATAAGAAGAAATTGTGTTTATCTATTATTGCCACTTATATGAGGATCAGATCACACTGCATGGCAAATTAATGTAAACTACCAAATTAGCATCATAGGTCTGTGCCATTATGTGATACCTCCTACTTATGGACCTATTGTCCAATGTAAATGGCAGTATCATTCCATCTCTATGGAAATTTAAAAAAAAAAAGTTTATGTAAAATGTGCAGATTTCTCTGTTTTCTCACATCAATTTTAAATAGTACCTCACTGAACAGTTTTATGAACACCAGCCAATATTATCATCAACACACTAAATATGGGGTATGTTTTATAAGAGCAACACTCACACACACACAAAACAAAGACCAGTTAAATTGTTCTGGATGTTCAGAGCTGTGATGGGGAAAAAAACCTAAATGTTTCTCATAAATTTACCATCAGTCTATTCTCCATTTTTAGAAAATGCTTTAACATCTACTAGCAATTGTCTACTTCAAATCTCAGAAAAATCTTAGATCAGTGTCAAATATCTCACATTAAGATCCATGAAGAGAAGGTACTCTGCAAACCTGCAGGTGGAGTCCGATGTCACCAATAATTGATCCTTCTTCAAAATGACAATCATCCCTTTTCATCAGGATCATGTGCTTTGTTTCTAAGTGTCAGCTTTCTCTTGCAGCCTCTGACCCTTGGTAATAAGATACCACAACACTTTCTGGCATGTCAGACAGAAACTGTAGCATTAAACGGCACCACCATCAACCGTGCTATGCCCAAATGGGAAAATGTCTCACTAAACAGAGTCTTATTTACAATCAACATGTGCCACATAGTCATTTCAAGGCTGTTCAAGTCTAAAGCATTAAGTATCCTGGTTATGCTGAAAACAATGAAACCACTGAGGGCTTAGACACCCTTTAGAAATGCCTCTTTATGTCTTCAAAGTCAATGTATAGCATAATGTAGCATATAAAACAGAAGTCTTAAATGAAGATAAAAAGTCTTAAAAAGTAGCAATGGCAGTGGTAGATAATCCATCAGTAATAATAATCACACTTTCAGAACAACACTCATGTACCGAGGTTTGTGTACAGAGGCTATAACATCAAATTATTTATTTTTTAAGATCAAAATAACTGCAAAAGGACCTACTTTAGCTTAATTTTACAGCACGCTTTTCATTGAGAGTTACAGTATTCAGTTAGGGTTAAACAACTTGTTGAAGCTGAATCATATTAATCACTGCAACACTTTTCCAATGAGATGCTCTGGCATTTACCAACAGATGACTATGCAACTGCATTCTCCACAAGAGACTTATATTGCTAGAATCACTGGTGGACCTAAACTTACAAAGTACATTCTTCTCCATTTCCTATCGTAAACAGCTGCCATGTTGTTTCTAGTCCATTCTATTGTCCAGGTGAACATGTAAGTATCTGTGGTTTTCCAACATGTCCATCTCTTCTCCTAAGACAGAAACTGCATTTGGCTACCATTTCCTCTTAAAATCCACAGTCATTTCCTTTATCTTGTTAATATTTAAGATGAAGTAACTGTTCCCAAACCATGCCACAAAGCTATCCACCAGTTCTCTGTACTCAACCTTCTGTTCAGCACTAATTCACCTAATACCCATCTCAGCATTTCTTAAGATGACAGAACTCTAAGTTGAACTAGAAGGTGTACAGAGTGAAGAGAAACATTGAGAGTATAGTCCTCTTTGGGACTCCTGTGCTGCTCATCACCGACTCAGACATGCAACCTTTTCATTCTACAGGGTAGTCAATAATCCAGGAGATCATGGAGGTGTCCACATGTATGTCTTAGAGTGCCCCATGTAACAGTGTAGGCTGAATCACGTCAAGCACAACTTAAACGACACCTGCTTTGTCCAGAAGAAAATGGTCTTGATGGAGCAGGTAGATGACATCTTCAACTCAGGACTGCATACTTACTTATTGAGGTGGTGCTTACTTACATGGGAGCGTACTGTCAAAACTTAAAGGCAATTTGGCTGACCAGTGGATGCATTGTGGATTTATACGTCATTCAGCAGAATAGCAGAATTTTTCAGTGCTCAATGATTTAGATGAAGATAATGGCCCTGAACTGGCCTAGATGCTGCTCAATCAGTTTAATTACATGACTTTGTTGTACGCCTATAGGACCACATATGGGCGTGGAGGCCCCGGGTTCAATCCCCTGGGGTTAACAAAGGCAAGCCACTGTGGGCCCCTAAGCAAGGCCCTTAACCTCCAACTGCTCCCTGCGTGCTTCAGCAACCCACTGCTCCTAGTATAACTAGCGATGGGTTAAAAGCAGAGAACAAATTTCAGTGTGTTTTGTAAGATATGTACTGACAATAATAAAGATTATCTTATTTTATCTGAACAGGCTGCTCCTGATAAGCTTGATTTAACATCTGCAAGGGGTTCAGAGCCAGTCAGCCTGCTGTATTAGGTTATATAACCAGGACAAATGAGCTGCTCAGCACAGCACCATGCAAGGCCAAAGGACCTGCTTGTTTACCCATTGACCTTCATTTACTGTGACACACTTTCAGAAGTCAGATAACTGTAAGCCTTTTACATTGTGTCTGACATAAATCAGACAAACACTGGAAGAATAAAAGGAGAGGAAAAGAAACAAGAGAAATAAATTCAGTAAATGTACATATTTAATGATCTTAAAGGTGAAATGAAAGTACCCAGCCATCCTCTACCACAGAGTAAATATACAATCATACATGGATGATTTAGTATGTGTGACCCACATTCTGCACTGCTGTAGTGCCCCATTTCACCTTTGCATGTGTCAGTGCAACAGGCCAAATCAGCACAATAATAAAAATATGCGGAATCGCAGTCCTACACTGTTGCATCTCCTTTTTTGTCATTGTTGTTGAGGAAATCTCTGCCTAGAGACTTCCTGTTTTTCCTAATATTGTGTTGTAACTAAATTCCACATATACAGTAAAAATGATCCAGAGTGGGTATCTGGCTTTCCCCTTCTCTTACACAGCTCTTTATGTAATGATGCTGTTCATACAAAGTGTGATACTGCCCATCCCCCAGTGTGTTGCTGCCTGACTGACTATGAAATAGTCCAGCTGTGCTTTTGCTGTCCTAGCTCTATTCAGCCTGGTTCATGTCCCTTTCACTCCCTCCCACGGTGTGCAACCTTGGTTGTAACCCCAGCAGGGGCAAATGAAATCTGACAGCCTAAGTGCATCTATATGGCTGTTGCTATGCAGGCAACGACAGATGAGGGGGAAATCAGTAAGTGATCCATAAAGAGTTAATGCAGGGTTAAAGAACATCAATGCCAGACTGAGGTGAACACAGTGATGGAATGCTGAATGAAAACCTCAATCCAGTGTTTTGGAGAAAGTGTTTCAAATAGAGTTTGTGCTGCTTGATGTGTAAAGGATACAACCTAAATCGGTATGCAATGCTGTCATGCTAGAGCATGATTAACTCAGATCATGAAAGTTGATGACATACACAACATAGAATTAAGAATGAATTCCAATAGGATCATCTTTACATGCTCTAAAAATCACAAAGTGATTTACTACCTTTAGAATGATGAAACTCATCCTGAAATAAAGCACTTTTTGACACCTTGCCATCTTTTTAGGATAGTTATAACTTAAACCAGGTACATTTGGTTTCAATAAGAACACTCATAACATCAGGCTTATGCATATGTCAAGCATCGGAAAACTTCTTTGATATGAACACAAAACACACACAAGGTGTAACATATCAGTTTCTTTCCCTTTGTTTCTCATCAAATTTTAGTTTTAGTGCATTTTTCTCATATCCCTAAATGTTAAGGACATATTTCACCTCTGAGCTACAATAGCAAACAAACTGATGTGATGCTGTGAAAGATAGCAGTAAAAACAAAACACAATGATCTGGAAATAATTTAAAGCAGCACAAAAGACAGAGAATTTGAACAAAGGCTGGTACAAGGACCTGTACATGGCTCAACCAGCTGAGCTATGCAGGACCCCAGATCTGCTTTAGCAAAGGAAAATGTTATCTAGGACATGGTCATTATCAGGTTTTAACAAAGAAGCAGTATATTACTTGATGAGAAAGTGAGCGCGGACTGACCGGTGTGACAGGTGCCTGTGGAGTTGGAGCCGAAGCAGGGGCATGGTGCACAGGGTTTAGTCAAGGCAGAACCAGAGCTGCGGTAGAAACCAGGCTTGCATTCCTCACAGTTGGACCCCTGGGTATTTCCATCACAGTTCAGACACACTCCTGCAGAACAGATCAAACATCAGATGACAAGCAGCTTGATAATCTTGCTTCCATTAGAAAATTTCATTCTAAGTACACTAACATGTGATGGGTTGATTAGATATTTTCAGCTGAAAACATATAGCTAATTAACTGGACAGTGAATATGCAAAAAAAAAAAAAAAAAAAAAAAAAAAAAAAAACAAGCAAAAAATCAGCCTTTTTGGCCCCTACACATTCAGTCCAAGAGTTGACTTTTGGATGCAAGGAGATGTTCCAAAAAACCAAAAACCTCCTGACACAAAATGCCAGTGACTCTAAAGATGACTCACATTTCAGCAAGTTAAAACTGATGGACAACCATGAAAGTTTATTTTATTTTATTTGTTTGCAGAGCGCTTTTAGAAGACAAGTTCATACATTTTCACCATCATGAACAGTGATAAATAACTATCTGGGTCTGTTTCATACTCAGTATTTATTTGTGTTATCTTTCAGGGTGAAAAATTCACCCCCACCGAGAGAGCCTGGGGAAAACCCCATGGGTTTGAGTTGTTGGCACCCCATGGGTTTTCCCCAGGCTGTGTTGGGCATGGATGGTAGGCATGCCCAACACTGTGTTGGGCACTGTGTTGGGCACGGATGGTAGGCGGATGGTAGGCGGATGGTAGGCGTCTTGCAACCCCTGGTTGTGTTGTCCCCATTCTTTCTTCACTCTCCCTCTTCCCCTCTATTGCCCTACCCTCTTTGGTCTGCTAACAGCTGGCAGGTGGAAGGAGGTGAGCTGCTATTGCGGGGATGCACGGGGTGGTGGTCAGTGGCCTGGCTGGTGGTCTGTGGGCTGGGTGGTCTTTGTGATCCCTGAGACGTGGATTTGAGTGTGGGAATTTGGGGGAGCTTAGGTTGGGGCTACCAGGTTGTGGCCCCGGACCCTTGGGTTCAAGCCTTGGCAACTGTCGGTGATGCGGTCTTTGTGGGATTGGGAACCTGGGGGCTGCAGGTGCTTCTAGGGCTGATCTCCCTGCCTGGATGAGAATCCAGATGGGGGTTGTGTGCTCATGGGGGATCTGGGGCTCCCAGGTAGGACGGTTGAGTTGTTGGCATTTGATGATGACAATAACTACCATTGTTATTGTTGGTAGAACTTGTACTACCATACTTGTACTACCAACAATACTTGTACTTTTGTATTTCACA
>JAOWBL010005475.1:0-10199 GCA_028564865.1 Zenarchopterus dispar
AGATAGATAGATAGATAGATAGATAGATAGATAGATAGATAGATAGATAGATAGATAGATAGATAGATAGATCATGGTTAGTACCATGATCTATCTATGAGATATTTTAATGTTGCAGCAGATGTTAGCTGTCTTAAAGTGCTTGAAAGTGTGTGTGACATAGCACCCTTGCTAGATGTTTTTTTAATCACAAAATAAAGACAAAAATTGTCTGTTTATCCTTCACAGGTTTCCACATTAACAGTGCTGTGCTGCAGGCCATCGTCAGCCGTTATGCTGACGCCCAATACGCCATAGACTTTGACAGCTTCGTTGCCTGTCTGATTAAACTTGAAATGCTCTTCAGTAGGTGTCAGCAAACAAAACAATATCACACTAAACTAAGTCCTGCTGATCTGTATCGTGCAGAGATCAGGGATGTGCCTTGCTTACGTTAGATATGAATCTGTCTCTTCACCAGAAATGTTCAAGACCCTGGAGAGAGGTGACTCAGGGAAGATAGAGCTGAACCTGCAACAGGTGCGAAAGAAAAGAACAATAGCCGTTGGATTTGTAGGCGCTCCTCACTCAGGAAGCCTCTTTTATCATTTTGCTTTCTCTTGCAGTGGATGTGCCTGGCAATCTATTAGCTCTGAAAATAACATGAGCTGGGACAAAGAAGAAAGAAGAGGAAGTTCGACCAACAGATAAAAACAAATCAGTAAATCCAGATTTATCTGGAAAAACAACAATTCATGTACACTTTAAGTTTATGTGGGAGTGAATCTGTTTTGTTCATTTTTCATTCTTTGGCTGTTTTCAACTTCTGACAAGTAAAGGAAAATAAAGAACCTTAAAAAGGAAAATAAAGAACCATTTCTCTGTTTGGGTTTGTTGATATGAATTATTCAGTAACAGACTCAGTGCTTCTTAGCTGGATGATACAGGTGAGACAGAACAGGCAGTCTGAGCTAAACAATGAAGGGTGTGGAAAACAGTTGATCTGCACATATGACACCAAGCCCATCAAACCGCATGCACATACGCTCTGGGGGAAAGCTGTAGACAGAGACAAACTCACAATCCTCGAAGATGTCAGGTATTGCAGCTAAACTTCAGCACAACCGGGAAAAAGCTCAAGGATTTGGATCCAATTCTCATGCCGTGAAATACCTGAACCAGGACTTTGAGGAGCTGAGGAGAAACTGTCTGGAGAGAGGGCAGCTGTTTGAGGATGAAAACTTTGAGGCTGTTGCTACATCCTTGGGCTTCAACGAACTTGGACCAAGTTCTTATAAAGTTCGTGGTATCACTTGGAAGAGACCTGCGGTGGGTTTTTTTTTTTTTTAATTATTATTTCTATAGGCACAACAGCTGAGGGTGGTGGCATACTGCTGCAGTCATAAAAGAAATCCCTGATAATTTACATTGTTTTTAAAACTAAAACTCAAAGATGAAAAGCTTTTGTATGTGCATTCATAACACATTTTAGATAATGGCTGATAGCAGTATTTCCTGCACAATTCGTAATTAAGAGCTGCTGCAGTTTCACATTCCTGCTCATCCACGTCCCAAATAGTTGTGGTATTTTCTCGCTGCCATCAAATCAACTTTTGTTTCTAATTCCAAACAGGAAAATGTGAAAACTGTTGCAACAGTCAATGCCACGTTTTGGCAGTCATTATTAAAATGTCAGCTACTCTAAGCAGCAGTTAAGCATGAGAATGTCTCATGAGAGGAATACAGTTCATTTTGATTCACTACCTAAATGGTATCTTCTTTTCCACAGGAATTGTGCTCCAATCCAAAATTCATAGTTGAAAATGCTACCAGGACGGATATTTGTCAGGGAGCGCTTGGTAAGTCACGGTTAGCACGTATGTTGCTCAACATCAAACATTCTTCAAAAAAAGTCAGTCTTTTTAACTCCTAGAAGTATTTCCGAGGTAACCTATCTCATTTTGATGGAGCCATATCCAAATTTATTTCACATTTCCATCTTTACACTATTTGAATTAATTTGTATGCTTATCTTTTGTTGCATGCATGATGAGAATCAGAGCCTTTACTTGCCTTAGCCAGGCTATACAGGTGGATCGGGCCCCTGTAGCCACAAAGTCAGCCTCAATAATCAGTGTTTGAGCAGAAATAGGACACATCATCAATATTTTCTATTTGCGCATTAATAAATCATTTTTTAATTTAATTTAATTTGGTTTAATTGAATCATCATGCTTGCTCGGGTAGCCTTTGAAGATCTTATGGTGGGAAGATGGGTTTATTTTGCAAGCTCAACATGAATTTGAACTTTCTATTCATAAATCCAATTTTCTTTTAAAAGTGCAACAGATGATTGGATCTTAAAGGGTTTGATCTTATTTATGAAACTGGAGTTTCTAAAAATCTTGCCCAGGGACTCCCAAATCTAGAAACAACACAAAAGAGACTAAAGTAAAACGGAGAAATTACACTTATGCCAAGCCTTCTTAACCTGTAGAAGCCTTTAACTGCCTGTTTTTACATCTTTACATACCTGAAATGTGAGTAAATGCCAGTGTATTGACATCAGCTGTCACTGTGTACAAACATCTCATAATGCCTCACGCATACCTCTCTGCCTACACCCTGTCTAACACCAGGCCACAATCAGAATTAAGATTTTGCTTGCTTGAGGTTTTTTGTGCAACCTGGCGACAGAGTTGTTGTGTTTTGGAGGTGTGTTGTCATGACACAAGGTTTTCCGTGTAAAATCTTCCGGGTGTTATGTCAGATTTTACATCGAAGATATTTTATTGACTGTAGCACTTATAACTTGCCCTCAGGTGACTGCTGGCTCCTGGCAGCGATCGCCTCCTTGACTCTCAACAAGCAGGTTTTGCACCATGTTGTACCCCAAAACCAAAGCTTTGAGGAGAACTACGCTGGGATCTTCCACTTTCGGGTAAAAAGAAAAAAAGGACATGATCTTTGGGTTATTCAGAGTGACAGGTTTGATGTGACTCCTCTGTGCTTTGCAGTTCTGGCAGTTTGGTGAGTGGGTGGATGTGGTTGTTGATGACCGCTTACCCACCAGAGATGGAAAGCTGCTGTTTGTTCACTCAGAGGAGGGATCAGAGTTCTGGAGTGCTTTGCTGGAGAAAGCTTATGCTAAGTATGAAAGCGTCTGGACACCTGTCTTCTGTCTTTCTTTTGTCGGTCTTGCTCTTCATGAATCCTTTCCCCTTTAGGCTGAACGGATGCTACGAGGCTCTTTCTGGGGGCACCACTACTGAGGGTTTTGAGGACTTCACTGGTGGAATTGCTGAGAGTCACGATCTGAGGCAACCGGATCGCCATCTTTTCAAAATCATGAAGAAGGCTCTGGCCAGAGGCTCCCTTCTCGGATGCTCTATTGATGTTTGTTTGAGTTTCTTTCTTCTCTCTCTTGTAGCATGATTGTTATGTTTAAGGTACGTGGTTGTCTTATCCCACAACTTCCCTCCCCGTCCCAGATCACCAGTTCAGCTGATTCAGAGGCCATCACCAGTCGCAAGCTGGTGAAAGGGCACGCTTACTCTGTGACAGGAGCGGACCAGGTGAGGCGGCAACAATTAGCAAGTTAAATGAGTTCTGCACATGAGGTCAAAATGAGGTCAGACATGTTACAGATGTTAATAATTATTTGCTTGTTATCTGTGTATTTGGCATCTTATTCTGTTTCAGGTAGAGTACAGAGGAGACATGGTGCAGCTGGTCAGGATTAGAAACCCCTGGGGTCAGGTGGAGTGGAATGGGGCCTGGAGTGATAAGTGAGTTACACAGGAAGCCAACAAAGTCTTTGTCTGCCACTGCTCAAACGCTGGTTGTTTCTTTAATCCATTCCTTTCAACATAAATTAGGTATCTCAGTGGCTTTTGAATACATTTTCATTGAAGTCTTGTGCAAACATTAATTGTTTGCAGGACAAGTCATGGGACAGTATTCCCTTTCTGGCCTCACTTGTACTCAAACAAAATACACCTAAATGCTCTTTCTGCTTTTGATGACCTTAATTTTTAAAGTATGATATGTATAGTGCCCATAGGTGTGAATGTGTGTGTGAATGGTTGTTTGTCTTTGAATGTGGCCCTGCGATGGACTGGCGACCTGTCCAGGGTGTACCCCTGCCTCTTGCCTGGGACGGGCTGGGATAGGCTCCAGCAGACCCCTGTGACCCAGAAATGGAACAACGGGTTTAGAAAATGGATGGATATGTATAGTATGAAATTATGTATCGTTATGGTTATGTTGTATAACATATATATAATGACAGATTGAAATGATTTGTTGAACATAAGTGGTTTTTTTATTGCTGTGTCTTGCTCTGGGTTGTGGGAGCCTATCCCTGCTGTCATGGTGCAAGACGCATCAGGACGAGTTCGCCTCAGACGGGCTGCTCAGCGCAACAGCAGACAATCGTATTTCCTACAGCACTTTTAGAGTCAGCTGTGCACTTACTAAGCAGAGAGGCCTTTGCTCGGTGGGAGAAACCCAGAACACGCTGAGGAAACATGTGTGGGCATAAGGAGCTCATGTTAACTCCTCACAGAAAGATCCAGGTCAAGGTTTGGAGCAGGAATATGATCAGTGCAAAGTTAACCATCGCAACCTCAGCACCTGTTCACTGTTGTTCACTGGAAAACCAACAAGCTTTTAAATAAATATTGAGTTAAACTGCTACAGCTGCTTCCTAAATCTGATCTCTCTTATTCATTTGCCATTACGTCTGACCCAATTGTAACACCACTAAAACATAATTGTTCTGTGGCTGGACAATGTTATTTACCTTTTTTTATCCCTATGTCATGCATGAAACAGATGGAGACATGCACACCCAATGAAATGTCTGGTAAATCCTGTTGTAAAACAGGTGTTACTTCATCTCTAGCTTTAAGGCTTATTTGTGTGGTTGTTGCATAGGTGTGGAGGAAAATATACACCCACCCTCCACTGTGACGAGATTCATCACTCCTGTTTTTTTTCCCCCTAGTGCATATGAATGGAGATACGTGAACAACGATGACCGCCAGAGGCTGACCAATCGCAGCGAGGATGGGGAATTCTGGTATATCCTGTTGAAAAATGGAGAATAATCCATTTGAAATTTCTATTATGAAATTCTTTCATCCTAGACAGATCACTTTCTCCAACAAACTAGAACCCTTGATCTCCGGTGCAGACACTTTTTTAGTTGAATTTCCTCATGCTCCCTTTTCCTCAGGATGTCTTTTTCTGACTTCCTGCGCCAGTATTCCCGCCTTGAGATCTGCAACCTCACCCCAGATGCTCTCACGGGAGATGAATACAAAAAATGGAAGGAGGTAGAGTTTGAGGAATCATGGAGACGGGGTGTGTCAGCTGGAGGATGCAGAAACTATCCAAGTATGAAGAATCTCCCCTCCACATCCGAGTGAAGTACTTGTTCACATGTGTACTGATGAAGCTTCCTGGTAACCAATGTTTCCAATCCTAGATACTTTCTGGATGAATCCTCAGTTTGTTATAAAGCTGGAAGAGGTGGATGATGAACCGGACGACGGTGAGGAGGGCTGCACCGTCATTGTGGGCTTGATGCAGAAGAATAAGCGTCGTCAGAGGAAAATGGGGGAGAATTTGGAGACCATTGGCTTTGCAGTTTATGAGGTAAGGCACTACCTTTGGGAATAAAGAGTACAGCCTGAATGTGTAACTTTTATTTTTTCCTAATTGTCACATTTGATTTGTTTGTCTTCCAGCTGCCTGAGGAGGTATGTCAGACAAAGACACTGCTGTGATCTCTGAGACGCAGTAAAGAATGAGTATTTTGAGTAATCAGTTTATTTTTTAATTCATCTAAAGTGCTTTGCAGATATCTTCAGATGTCCATAGCAGGGAAGGTAAGGGGTGTTGTCATGTGACCAGACTGCATGTGCTCCTATTTGCAGTTCTCTGGCAAAAGACAGGTGCACCTGAAGAAGAACTTCTTCCTCCAAAACTGTTCGGCAGCACGCTCCGAGACCTTCACCAACCTGCGGGAAGTGTGCAACCGCTTCAGTCTTCCCCCTGGAGAGTATCTCATCGTTCCCTCCACCTTTGAACCCAACAAGAACGGGGACTTTTATGTCCGGGTGTTCTCCGAGAAAGACGCAGAATTCCAGTATGTTGCCTCCAACAAACACACACAACTTCACACAGACTATATGCCTCACGTCACTTCGTAGGAATGAACATGATGAATGTGTGACCTCTCGCTGCTTTCAGAGAGATTGATGATCCTGTGGACTGCCACGTCGAGCAGGTAAATTCTGCCTCCTTATATGGTCTTACTGTAATTTTATTTCCAACAGAAAAAAAGAAAGACCAGTTAATGTTTGTTGTGTTTAGATTGATATCGATGAGGATGACATCAGTGACAGATTCAAGAGGCTCTTTGGACATCTTGCTGGACATGTAAATATTTGAAATAACTATTTATACATTATCTCATGGTCTCAAGTCAGTTCCTTTGCAACAAACTTACAAAATGTCTCTTTTGTGCAACTGTTTCCTAAGGATTTGGAGGTTTCTGCATTTGAACTGCTCAGAATCCTCAACAGAGTGGTTACAAAGCGTGAGAAAAATATTCTTTCCTTTTATAATAATGTGGCCCTGATGCAGCAAAAGATGAATTTTTTTAATCTAATTTTCAGGAAATGACATCAAAACCAACGGCTTTAGTCTTGCAACCTGCCGCAACATGGTCAACCTGCTAGATGTATCCTTTTTTCGTATCTGTATGCTGTGTCAGCACGCATGCACAAAACCGTTGATTTACTGTGAATTTTCCTCAAATCACTTGTATTAATGGGACATTTTGGAAAATACACATACATACTCCTTCTTTGTTGACAAACTGAGGAAACGTCAGTTGGTTTGGTGGGTTTTTCTATTTCACTTTGAGAGGCAATTTTCCTTGACATTTTTCTTTAAAGAAAGATGGAAGTGGCAAGCTGGGGCTGGTTGAATTTAAGATCCTGTGGACAAAGATCGAGAAGTTCTTGGTGAGTTCATGACTTTTTTCCGGGACATGACGTGTGCAGCCTAGTTCATGAGTAGAGTGGTGATAACATATGTTGGGCTCTCCATTAGGATCTGTACAAAAACAGAGATGCAGACCAAAGCGGCTGCATGAGCTCCTCTGAGATGCGGATGGCTGTGGAGGAAGCTGGTGAGAAATGAAAAAACACAGAGGATCATTTTCTCTATGCTTGATGCTCTTAACAGTCACACATAAAACGACACAGGAAGCTGAGAGTTAAACAAAGAAAGGTTTAGCTGAAGCAGACAAATGTTTGGGTTATTCCATTTGTGTTTTCCTCCACTGACTGCAAAATTATAACTGTCACATTTCCACAGGTTTCTTACTCAACAATCCTCTGCATCAGATCATCGTGGCTCGCTACAGTGAGTCAAACCTCACCATTGACTTTGACAGCTTCGTCTCCTGCCTGATTCGCTTGGAGTTGCTCTTCAGTAAGTTTCCACTTCTTTTGGATGAATTTGAATCCTGTTGTCATGGAAACGGTACAGTACAGAGTTCTGATTTTTACCCTGTATCACAACAGACACTTTCAAGACTTTGGACAAGGATGGAGATGGTGAAATTGAGGTGACCTTCATGGAGGTAAGAGCTTCTCTATGATAATAAAAAAAAAGATGGATGGATGCATGGTAATCCACAGAGTGACTTGTACTTTTTTTTTAATCCACAGTGGCTGAATTTGTCTTTGGTGTAGAGGAGTTCGGAATGCTGGCAAACACAGATGTGTGTTGAGGAGTCACCATCTCTTAACTTTTCTTTTTTTTGTTTTTGTTAGTCAGTTATAGTTTGCTTACAACGTAAACACTGGGCCTTAATCTTGACAATAAATGATTACTCACGCTTTGATTGTGCCCAAGCCTGATAATATAATCACAACCTTTCTCAAAATGAAGGGTCACATGCAGTTAAACATGGCCAAACATTGTTGGTCAGATGAAAAAGAGTCCAGAAAAAACTGCAGAGCCCAACACTGTTTTGCAAAGTCACACAATGAAGCATTTCACTGCACTTTGCATTATGGCCTAATAAAATTTTTTGCATATTAATGCTACAATACAGGTGCTGATCCTCTTATGTACAGTTGCGACTAAAACTTTAAGTGTGGCTTAGAAAAAGACGTAATTTTCTTTCTTTTTCCCATGACTGACAGTAAATTGAGAAAATCCTGTTTTGTGTTAGTCATGATTCCCATAATGTCTCCTATTTGCAAAATGTCAAAGTTTATGAGAAACTAATTTATTTCTTAGAGATTTTTTTCTTTTAAAAATTGATTGGTGGTCTGTCCAGGACGCACCCCAGCCAAAGTCCAGTACAGAGCTGTTTTAGGCTCCAACAGATTCCCATCACCTTGAATAGGTATAGAAAACGGATGGGTGTTAAAGGTAAAAGCTATACGACTATCTCCAAGAACCTTGATGTTCCCGTAGCTGCAGTTGCAAATTTATTCAGACGTTTATGGTCAACAGGGCTGAATGTAACCAACCTTGCTGGATTTGGTAGCAGGAGGAAAATTGATGACAAATTGAGACCAATAATACAAATGATAACCAAAGAGCCCAGAACAACTTCCATAGAGATTCAAGGTGAACTGCAAGTTCAAAGTATATCAGTGTCAGATCACATCACATCAAGAAAATTACAGTCACAACCCACAAAGCTTCTTTGACAGTGTCCTTGGACTGTCATTTTGACAGATGAGACGCATCTGGAGCTTTTTCCCAAGTTACATCAGCTCTGTGTTGAGAGATGCAAAAATGAAGCTTTCAAAAAAAAAAAAACAACAAAAAAAACAATAACAAACAAAAACATGGCTCTTCTGAAACATGGAAGAGGCTCAGTTATGTTGTGGGACTATTCTGCTGTGTCTGGCACAGAGTGTCTTTGTAATATTAAAAGTAGAAAAAAAAGATTTGGTCTCAGACCAAATGCTCTCCAGAGGGAGAGTCCCACACAGATGCAGCATTTGCCAGAATCTTGATTTATTTAGTGTTTATATAGAATTTAATAACCTGCTTGAAGCAGAGGTGCTCCCTGGGGTCTGCTTCACAACAACAAAGACTGTACAAGTTTAAACATTTGTACTCGTGTGTAAGCAACTAATCTAGTTAATACGTAGCTGTAAAGACACAAGAATGGCTAAGAACAAAACACTGGGATATTCTGAAGTGGTCCTCTATGGGCCCTGATCCAAATTCTGTTGAACATGTGTGAAAAGAGCTGAAACCTGTGGTCTGGAGAACAAACTCTTCAAACCTGAGACGGCTGGAGCAGCTTGTTCAGGAGAAGGCCAAAAAAAGGGGGGAAGCTTACAAGTCTTTAAAAAAAAAAAAATCAACTCAGCAGCAATGCAAGATAGTGGAAACTTTACTTTGTTGGACTGCATTGTTGTGGGTGGGACTGGTGTTCTTCACAAAAATGCCATCATGAAGACAGGAAATTATGTAGATATGTTAAAGCAAACATGACTGGTGTGAATGAGTCTTCCTGAAAGACTCATCCGTGGACAAAAAGCCCAAGCATTCCTCCAAACTGGTTCCAAAGGACAACTAAAATAAGGTAAAGGAGTGGCCATTGCAGACTCCTGGAGATAATCTGTGGGTTGCACTTGAAAAGTACTTGTGAGAAAGAAGGTCTCAGCTTCCATCAGAATGAATGAATGAATGAATGAATGAATGAATGAATGAATGAATGAATGAATGAATGAATGAATGAATGAATGGGCCAAAACCCTAGCAAAATATTATGAGAAGCTTGTGGAGGGCTTCACAAATCAGTTGAGCCAAGTTCAAATGTTTAAAAGCAATCCTATGAAACTCTAATCAAATTTTATATGAACTTGTGACTTTGACAAATTAGGGGAAAAAAGAATAAATGGACATATACTAATAACTAAAAATGAGAAACTCAAAAGAAAGCAGACAGACTTATTTTGCAAAGTGTCAAACGTCTTTTTGGTTACTAATGGAAATAAATGATTAAGACAACGTTCTTCTCAGTTTGGCTGAACTGAGTTGAACTATTGCTCTTTTTTAACACAAATTAAACAGAAATTTATGCATAAATTTAATGGAAATTAAAATATAAAGTTGCACTCTTTTTAGGTATATTCTAATCATAATATGCATATATATATATATATATA
>JAOWBL010005477.1:0-10198 GCA_028564865.1 Zenarchopterus dispar
TATATATATATATATATATATATATATATATATATATATATATATATATATATATATATATATATATATATAGTAAGATAGTGCGTCCCAAGTGGTTCAGCAATGAACGGCCATACAAACATTTTATTTATTTTTATTTATTTATTAATTAATTAATTAATTAATTGATTGATTGATTGATTGATTGATTGATTGATTGATTAAAATCTCAAGTTGATTTATTGTCTCTCTCCCCTGGATCCAAATTCACAGTCTTTATATACACCAGTTTCCCCTCCTCCTAAACCTGGACTAAACCATTTTCCACAAAGAGGGTAAACCACACAATTCTTTAGTCCAAACTCTTTAAAATTTACTGTCCTAAATTATTTTACAAAGTCATATACTCAAGGACATAGGTATAGCAAACTAATATTCTTAACAAAATAGATAGCAAAAGAAAATCAAACTAACCAACAAATAACTACAGAAAAGAAACAACCCCGCACTTGGTGTCACCCAATAATTCAATCAGTAACATCACCAATGTCATAAAAGACAGGAAATGCTGGGCCAGCTCCTCCCAAACACTATAACTGCATGGTGAGTCAGAGAAAGGTAACAAACAAAAGTAAGTATAACCAATATAATGTTTAACCTTAAACCAAATAAATATTTAAACTAACATGTGTGTTTGCTTTGGTTTGACTAAATACTTTGTTGTTAATTGTACAATGCTACCTCAAACAAACCCGGGATAGTAAGTGAAGCACTGTTACAATGCAATGGCAAATGTGAAAAAGGACAAACGTGCAAAATAATGTGACAAATGGTGAGTAAAGAACCTACTTTGTCTCACACACACACATATTTATATATATGTGTGTGTGTGTATACCCACACAGACATATATATGCATATATACATACCTTTTAAATCTAGCTTACAACTAATGGTTGTTTTAATCCTGTTTAAGACTTCCTGTTTTAGCTTTTCTCTTTAGCTCTGTTCTTTAAGATATTTGTCATTTATTGCAGATATCCTATTTATTTGCCTTTTCCTAGTATGATTGATTAAAAGGTTATTTTTATTTCCATCTTATATGTTCTTTTTATTTTTACTTTAATTTTTTTTTCTATCCTTTACTTTTTAACTCCATTGTTGTCTCAGTGGCAGCGCTCTGCATTGGAGGCGCTGTTGACTCCAGTTGCCATGGCGATTCGTGTTTGGGGTCCATATGTCCATCCAACAGTGGCAGTGTTTGGTACTCTGTCGCGGCCGGAGGTGGGTTGTGGTCCCTGCCATGCAGCCTGGCAAGTCCTGAGAAGTCAGCTCATTGGCAAGAACAAGATACAGACTAACAGCTACACCCTGACAGTGATCGGATACCCTGCTAAGATAATAAGATGGCCAAAAGGAGGAAGTTCGGTCCACAGATATCATGACATAGAAGCTGCTCACCATGCATGGAGGATTCCACCCCAAATCCAGTACCTAGAGACTACACACTAAGCGCAAATAGGGAGGCCAAGAACTAATGAGCATCAGGCCCACCATCCCAGATGAAATACCCAAGCTCCCCGAATACATCAGGAAACTGGCCCCAAGAGATGAAGCACTTCATGAATGTCTCAGGCAGTGGAAACTGGAAAAGGAGGACTTGGAGGAACCATCATGAAAGGAAAAACCCCTTCATGGGATGTACCATCAACAGATTGCTGAAGTGGCAGATATGAACAAACATATGAGCTCAGGATCAAGCTCCCAGGCCTCTGGTAGAGGACCCAAGCTTCAGATGATGAGGCTGGAGAGAGGGGAAGGTGAGGGAAGAGGTAATATGTCAGCAAATGACTAAGTGAAATTAGAGGTTTGCACCTGGATGGCAGCAAGGTGAGCAAGACGGGCTTTCTCTTCCCGGATCCTTTTCCTGTCTTCAATCTTCCTCTGCTGTTGTTGCTCCAGGTGACTGTCCTCCTGTTTACTCTCCTCCCACTCCTACAAAGGAAAATATACAGCAAGTGTCAGTGCAATACAATAATAAAACAAGTTACAAGAATCCAGACTTAATAGAAAGGATAAACAAATACCTTTCTTTTGTTAGCAATGATATGTTTGAGCACAACCTGGTTGGTGTGTTTTCTCTTGGAATAACATCTGTACCAGAGCTGAATAGTTACTGCTGCTTGGTTCACCTGCTGAATAAACCTTCAGGTGGATAAGAGAACTGCTGTGAGTGACACCACAAAAACATTACAATAAATTAATTTGCAGGCCACCATAACACATTTCAGCATGTTAGCAGACCTTTCAGCCTCCTCTTCAGAGACTTCCCTCCTATGCGGTGGGACTAGTGGGGCCGTCACTGGAGATCTGTTACTGGACGAGGAAGATGAGGTGGAAAAATTCTTCAGGGATTTAGTGACCGAGTCACTCTCCAGTGACATGTCATCATTCACTGAGGCCTTCAATATGTTGCTGAAAGAAAAGCATAGTCAAAAAGTGAGGAAAATACAACCTATCATCTTAAATGTCATGACTTGACTAAGATTTGTTACTAAAATTCCAATATTTTTAAAGTTTTTAAGTTGTTGACATTCTGGTATAGATTTGTAGCAGTTTCGATTCTAAACACTCACTCCCAACATTTAAGGACATACTTGAAGGATGGCTTCTGGTTGGAGCTCTTTGGTGTAAGTGGCTTCTCAGAGTAGTTGTTATGTAAGATAGTGGTGACAGAGTTGCCCACGGCTCCCTTGTTGCTCCTGTGAAAACAAATGGCAACATTGATCTTCTCTGCCACAAACAGTAGCTATTTCACACCAGTTTTGACTCAGATTCTTACCATCTCACAAATTAGATTTTCAGAGCTTTATTCTGACTATTTCCATGAAATAAAAACTGGGCGTGTAGGTGAAATTTCTGAAGGAGGTGACATCAGCTGCCTTGGTCAGCAGGTATAAAACATGAGAAGTGACTAGATATCCGAAGAACAGCACTGCAAAAAGACACCTGAACTATGGTGTGTGTAGATGTCAGAAAGATGCTGTTCACCTATTATTGGCAGTGAATGTGGCAGCAAGTGCAATGCCACGCTCTCTTTTCTTTAGGCTGGTGGGTGACTCCATTCTGCCAGTGCTGCAGGGGCTTGAGTCGTGGGAGGAAACTCTGGGCTGATCGTCCTTAGGGAAAATATTAACAGGCCAAAATGTCTATTTGTTACACCCTAGCCTAAACTAATGCAATCTTATTCATCTTTTAAAATATCAAATTTATTTCATTCTTATGCTGGCTATGTATGTTACGTGTTTATCATGGTTAAAATGACTGGGCTGTATTTGGGTTTGACGGTAAATACCAGAATGTTCCATGTGGTTCTGTCTGGTGAAATCTTGGTGAGGCCGGCCAATTTTTTGCGTCCATTTGAACTGCTGTCAAACAGAGCCAAGTAGTCCTCGCTCTGCTCCTGACTGAAGAGTACACAAACCAGTCACAAATTACACTGTGAGAAAATAAAACCCCAGAAAATGAAAAGGCATATTTTTCAAATAATTTTGACATGAGTTGTTAAGAGGCTGAAGTAGTAGCTTGTACACCAAGACAGTTTTCCAATCTTTTAATAAACAAGGTGACAGAAGTTTCTCAGTTCTACTTTACATAAATAAAAATCTAAAAAAATAAATAAACCAACAACAAAACAGATCCTGTGGTTGAGCTCTCAGATGTAGGTTTTGATTAACTGAAGTCCAACTGGACAAAGACAACTAAACAAATGTAGCTCATCCCATTCTCTTCCTCTGAAATTAAGGCGTGCAACTGCCTGTTAGTGTGAACTCCAAGATGGATTATATGTAAAAGCCTTTATATGTTGATCCTGATGACGTTCCACTCCAGTCCCTTCATGTATCAAAGATAGAAGGCAACTCCTTGTCTGGCATCTCTGGTGGGTGTTTGTCTCTGTTGGTATATCAATGAGCATGTGTATCTTCAGGGAGACACAGGGGCAGCTGGCACTGTGAAAAGCTATCTTACAACACTATTGATGCCACACATGCCTCACATTTTTACTTTATAAATAATCAGTGCAGAGAGGGGAGGGAGAAGGGGGTGAATGACCCAATGACAGTGCAAAAAGACTCCAACTGTTGGGGTATTTGAAGATCTAAAAATTTAAAGCCCATCAGCTCTGCATCCTCTGAGGCATAAAGGGGGGCAGGGGGCATCGTGGTGGCAGCTGCCAGACTACAGAACACACACTTTCACTGGCCTCTGGTGGATTTGTAACCTGACCCAAAAGGTCGTGGCCCTCCCCCTCTACTTGGGACAAAGCAATTCCAAGCAACCTACCTACTCAGCAACAGCCACCCAGCTTCCCTCCACTCTTTGTCATGCAAAAGCTGGCTTAACACAACTCCCATTCTCCAAAGAACCAAAACTTCATGGTTACCAGCTGTTGCTCAATAAAGAGAGGCACTTTAGTTTAAAAGACTCCTAGAGATTCAAAGATAGTTCCTAGTAACATGAGGACAGATTGAAGATTCTCAAATCTGTTACCTGAAATATACAAATTCTTCTTTGTAATTTGCAAAAGCAAGCTCTTCATATTTCAGAAGCACATGCATCACTTTAAAGCTTGCTTCATGATTCAACTGAGAATCTATGAGAAGCTATAAGTGTACATGCATTAGTACAGTACAATGGCTGCTGTACAGACTTTAGTGCCAAAGTGTTAGTGATAAATGTGGAAAACTAGTTTGACATAGAAAAAGAAGATGGGATAATGATTATTTAAGAGAGACTTCTATTGTACTTGTGCAAGCATTATATATCCATAGGTGTGTATGCAAGTGTGAGTTTGCACCTCAAGCTAATGTTGGTCTGCTGATTAACCTGTGTGGTGCTGTTGGATCGCCTCAGGTTTTTGATAGAGTGGGAGCTACCAAAGTTGGCATCACTCTGTGGATGTAAAAGGTTTGTTAATAAGACCTGTTTGCAATGTACATAGATAGATACTTTATTGTCATTGTATCAATGAACATTCTTACAATGAAATTTGGTGCTCAGGAATATAAGTATGCTTACAAAGTAAAATGTGTACTATGTACCGGGTAAAAATTAGAAACAAGAACTAAGGAGAACAAGCTGACTTCCTTGTTCCTACATCATGGTTTGATTATAACTTTTAAACAAGCAACAGATGTTAACAACTCACCAGGGTGTTCCGTTTGCCTCTGCTGTCACCAACAACAGACACAGACCGAGAAAAATACTTCCCTGGTGATGCACTGCTGGGTCTTTTGGACACAGGAAGCTGGGAGCCAGACAAACTGAGATCTATAACATCATCTGGGGAACTTGTAGGGATGGAGGAAGGGCTACGTGTAGTATCCATCATGTAAAAAACCTGGAAAATAGATGCAATAAGCTACACGTGTGTTTCCCTGGGGACTCAGCAGTCACAACAGAGGAAAAAGTATTTCACAGTAACCAGCAACACTGCTGGGAGAGCATGGCATTTCAGAAGGATGTAACAACTGCCCATTGATTTAACTAAGTAAAAAAATAACCACAGATCACTCCTCTAAAAATGTATATGTAAATATTAAAGACTTAATTCTGTGACCAATAAAATTCTGTAAACCTATACCAGAGGCACGTTTTCTGTATGCACTACAGTGTGAAACAGTGCCATTTGTATGTCGTTTCTGAGAATTAATGTCCTACTTTAATTGGCTCTAATTGAAACTTTTATATGCTGAATTTGACGGGCCACAAATATATTCATATATTCAGCTACATGAATATTTGGTTACTCCATGTTGGTAAAAAGCTAAGACGAATGCAAAACTGATATAACAATATTTTAAGTGTGTAAATCAAGGCCACACAATGTGAGGGTTAGGGTTATGGTTAGAGTTCATGACCTGGATTTTCTGGAAACAGACTTTGATGCAAAACGTGTTAAGATTTGCTAACATAACTAACTAAAGGCAATCTAAAACAGTGTGAGTGACGTTGAAACGTTACTAAAGGTAGCGGTAACCTCTATAACATTACCTTGGTGTATGAGGCAACAAATTTCACCGTACCACCAGTTCAATGCGGTAATCAGCTAATTCAATGTTGTATTAAATGGGCAAAATAAGAAAACAGGCATAATTCTTAGGCAGAGAAGTCGAAACTGATGTTTTTTTTAGGTTTAAGTCTAGTGGGAGAATAACGACATAACAATTCTTTAATGCTCACCCAAAAGACGTCAAAAAATAAAACGTTAGCTTATAAGGACCGACTACTTTTCTCACGAGCTGGACGATAACAGCTGATAACTTCCAGTTTGCTTCCAAGTTAGTGTCTTCATTTCAACAGCAATTCCGCTTAATAAACAGTGAAAGTACATAGAGTCACAGGGAAAACACAGCGAATCAAATAAGTATCATCATCTCTGTGGTAACAGTCACCGCCCATCCTCGTGTCTAATTGGTGGAACTGCAATATCGTATCTATATGTTTGCTGCTGATAGGCTGAGAAAAGGCGTTCATCTCGTAAACTGATTCCAAGCATGAACCGTATGGGAAAGTCTCCAAGAGCGGTTTGGTTGAAGTTGCAATAGTAGGCGTGGCGGCAAACTGACGTTTTACCAATTGAGAGTATTTGGACAGTTTAAATTAGTAGAAACAGGGGCACTTTATAAGAATAATAATAACATTTCTGATTAGGACCCAATCCCCAAGAGTGCGAGGACCCTATTGTGTCTGTGATGTTTCTTCTTCTTCTTCTTCTTCTTCTTTTTCTTCTTCTTGTTCATTGGGCTCATCTCAGATGGAGATGAGTCTGCTTACAGGAGGGAGGTGGATTGACTGGTGTCCTGGTGCACCTGCATCAACCTGTAGCTCAACACCCAGAAGACAGTGGAGAGTATCGTGGACTTCAGGAAAGTCTCAGCCCCCCCATCCCCCTTGTTCTCATGGATCTTCCCATTTCCATTGTGGACTCCTTCCGCTTCCTGGTACCACCATCACACAGGACCTCAAGCAGGAGCATCAGCTCCCTCATCAAGAAGACCCAGCAGAGGATGTTCTTCCTGCGGCAGCTGAAGAAACTCAAACTGCCAACTGAGATGATGGTGCAGTTCTACACAGCCATCATTAAGTGGATCCTCACCTCCTCCATCACTGTATGGTACAATGACACCACTACCAGAGACAGAAACAGACTGCAGAGCATTGTGTGCACTGCCAAGAAGGTGATCGGCTGCAACCTCCAACTTCTGCAGGACCTGTACACCTCCAGGATCTCAGGCCGTGCAGGTCGGATTGCTGCTGACCCAATGCCTGTTTAACCCCCTCCTCTCAGGCAAGAGATTATGGTCCATCCAGACCAGAACTTCCCGCCACAAGAACAGCTTCTTCCCCTCAGCCATCAGACTCGTAAACAATAGTTAAATGACTCATAAAACAGCCACACTATTCTCCTGCTATTGTCTACACATGTATATATTGAAAATTTTATTTTCTCCTAAACTTATTTCGGTTATTTTATTTTATTTTGATTTATTTTGCTTATTCGCATGTATTTATTTTTATTCTATTTTTAACTTTACATTATTCCATGTTTTTATCTGCACCGTCACATCAGAGCAATTTCCTAGTCTGTAAATCTGTTCACTGGCAATGGCAATAAAGTGATTCTGATTCTAATTCTGAATAGTAGTAACAGTAACAGTAGTAGTAGTAGTGTTGTTGTTAATTTCCCAAATTAGTTGCCTTTTTGAGGGACTTGCTATAGTTGAAAACTCAGCACATGTTGCACGGACATCAATTAGGTATTTTGTGGGTTAAGAGCATCAGTGTACAAAAATGGGCTCCATAGTGCCACCTATTTCATCTTTTTCAATGAACCCCAGCATGATCCCTTTAACATACATGGGTGTAATTTATGTGACCTGTGTATCAGACTAAGACCTACAAAAAAAGTCTGTTGGACTCATGCTCTAACTCTGACTCCCTGTGGGAGTCAGCCATTTTGAATAGAATATGCCATTATTTGAATGCTATACGGCATCATGATCCTTTTCCTCTTTATTATTGGTTGAATACTGTATTGCATTCAACCTATTGTGATTCTGTTTGTCTTTATCAGTTGAATGCGAAGTTAATATTGAACCAAACTTTTTGTCGAGATTGTTTTTGTACAATCTAGACACATGGATGCCACTAAATTGCGAAGGTTTCAACTTTTTACAAGAGGGAGTGACTCTGGTTGACAGCGTGCAGTCTGAGGTCATTTCAAAGACTCGGCAGTAATTGGCAGTAACTCATCTATACATTGTTTAATCTGGACCAAAACTGATTGTAGTCTGAGTATGAACACATTTACAATGTAATATTCAGGGACTGTTGTAGCGCCACCTGTTGGAAACAGGAAATGTCAAGTTTTCTATTATGAATCTCTGATGCAAGTGGGAAGAGCTAATACAGCTCAAACCTGGTCAACCAGTAGTTATGATATTGAAGATGACTGACAGTGAAAACTATCAGAGGGGGTTGCCATGAGAGGGTAGCAAAGTTCCATATCTGACCATCATAAAAATACGTCATCACTCAATACATAAAGTTTCGTGGATGGATGGCTAATGACACCTGTGTCACTTAGTGCGAAACAGGAAGTGGATGGTTTTGACAAACACATATGACAAAACTTCATTCAAAAATCACCCATGGGTCAAATGGTACACAAACTGACATTTTTCAATTTTGGACACTAAACATTTATTTTATTACGACATCTTATATTTCAGTCAGTGTCACCAAACTTTGCAGAAATATTGCTGAATGATTTAAGAGGGGGTCTTTTTTTGAATTTTTCAGTGAATGGTTGAATTTTGAATAATTGTTTTAACCATTACGTAAGGATTTGTCATTTCCAATCAATAGAGAGAAACAGGGGCAGATATAGCATTTTTGGGGCCCAGCCTTGGCCCTTGCCTGTAACTCAGTCATACATTGTTCAATCTGGCCCAAGTCTGGTGCATATGTTTGCAGTCCAACTCTGAACACATCTGCAGTGTAATATTCATAAAAGCATGTAGCACCACCTGATGGCAACAGGAAACATGCTTTTTTAAAATTTCATTTTGCATTGTCCTATAGATCTCAGTTTTTCTGTCATCATCTAAAAAGAGCTGCTGCTCTCTCTCAGAATCTCTCTCTCTCACACACAAGTCCAACACGGAGCTCATCTCTCCTGATTGTAGAAGCTATAGATGGCACAGCTCCAACTTTGGCGTGATGAGTGTCGGGATAATACTAAGACTTACCCAGGTGGTCCCGAGGGAGAAGAACCTGCAGACAATGAGTTTAAAATCAAACAAATTTATTAGGTAAAATAGATCACACAAGCAATAGGCACTGAGATCTGAGACCTGATGTTCCCGTAACAAGACAAATAACGAAAAAGGTCTGACAAGTGACAGTACAAAAGTCTTTTATGCACAGCAAACCACACCCTGCCAAACTCTGTACTTCTGCTTACTAAGATGTTTACTGTCAAGTTGCTGTTACCCTTAAAAGTAGTTGTTTTCTCTCACATACTGTTATGTTAGTAGATGACAGGCTGGACCCAATAGCAGACAAGCGTAAGGTTTAATCCTTTTATTGTGAATCTTTGATATTCTGGAAAGATGAGGGACAGACACAATGATGATGACGGGTGATCCACAGACAGAGGAGGCGAGGAGCAGACGAGGTGAGGAGCCGGGACAACGACGATGACTAGCCATCTACAGACAGACGAGGCAAGGAGCAGGTAGGATGAGGAACAGGCAGGACGGGAATCAGACGGGCTAAGGCACAGGAGAATTCAGTTTACTATACAGGTCAACTAGTAGCAAGGTAAGTATAGCCTGAGAGAATTACCAGATCCTTCTGATGTACCTCCAATGGTTGCTTCAGGTCATTGAGGTTTCTGGACGTTCATTTCTACATAGCTCATTACATCTGCCGTCACGGCAAGTTGGCCGTGGTGGTTGCGCACAGGTCTGTAGGTGCTGTACGCCTTCAACCTAATTCATCTACATTTTTCAAAATCCACTGGTTTTCGTTATTGTATGTCTCGGCATTACTTTTGCTTTTACTAAGACAACATTATATTGAAAAGAAAAGTATCGGCGTTCATTTCCCGGTTACACTGAGCCAACACGTCATTTACGCTAAACTGCTCAAC
>JAOWBL010005478.1:0-10198 GCA_028564865.1 Zenarchopterus dispar
TTCATATATATATATACATTTTTATACATATATATATACATATATATACATACATACATATATATATATATATATATATACATATATATAATTTCGTTGTATTTCACTATTATTTTTCTTAGTACAAATTTTTAAAAAAAGCATATATTTCTTTAAAGGTGCATGGTGGCTCTGCAGCGCCACCATGCACCATGATATTACACAGTACAATGACAATAAAGGCTGTTCTATTCTATTCTATTCTATTCTAAAGGATGCAAAAATATCCTAAAGAATTGGGTCAAGCCTCCCTGTTTTTAATTCTTAATTTCTCTCTGAACTTCTGTTGAAGCAGTGTTAAAACTAATAACTGTCTTATAACTCTATCTGAACCAAGAGTCCATGAACTTTAGATTTAAGAAAAAAGAAGAAAAAAGTTGGTCTTCAGAAAAGAAAGAAAGGGAAACACAAATAAACAAACAAACACTCTGTTAACACACACTAGCAGAGGCCCAGAAATACACATGAGACCAATTATCACATTTGTTTCCCAGACTCCCGTCTGCCCTCATGCACAGGAACCGTAACTGACCAGACAGCCCCCCCACACCACACACACACACACACACACACACACACACACACCCCACACACCCCCCATCCCCCTCATTAGCTCTGGATGAAGCTCCTGCTCAAGACCACGGTCAGCACAGTGTTGATCCTCAACATTCTACTACTCAACATTCACTCGGCCACTCTTCTAAAGAACACAGGAGGTAAATATGGTCCTCCAAAGACACAGTCATGCACCTCCTATAAATACTAAGCACCGCCACCTCCACTTCCACCTCCACCTCCTCCCAACTCCAACTGCTCTATGAGACCGAAGAGGGGAAGATGAGCCCAGCTGCTGCTGATAATCAATTATTGATGAACTGATCATCAGCAGGTGTGCAGGCCTCTATAAAAGCAGATGTTTTGGCACTTTGGTGGTCTGAACTGTTCAGATGTGTCTTAACACAATGCCAAGCAGGAAAGACGTCAGTAATTGTATTAGAAAAGCAAGTGATGCTGCATGTCAATATGGAAAGGCTTATAAAACCATTTCCAGACAATTTGGCATTCAACGTCCTTCAGTTTTTACAGTTTTTACATTAATAGTCATTCAACCATAGTTTTTAAAAGACTTGATAAATGTAAGAAATAGATAGATAGATGGATAGATAGATACTTTATTTATTCTGAAGGAAAATTTGGAAGATTATTTACAAATGGAAAACATTCAGAACAGCTATTACGCTTTCCAGGAGTGAACGTCCCACTATATTTGCTAAAGTTGGAAATGCTCAGAAAGGTCCAAAAAGAAAACGGAAAGAGCTCAATCTCAGATCCTGTAAACCACTCCAAGCATGTTAAAGTCCACGACAGAAAAAAACAACAAGAGTTACGATAATGTCCTCTAGACAGATGGGACCAAAGAAGACATGTTTGGTCTTAACGTCCAGAACCACACATGATTTCAGAGCGATGAAGTCATACACCAAACCGTTATGTTAAGTCAAGTAAGTCCACCAGCTGTAGAATCATGAGGCACCCAGTATTTCCTACATTTTTATCTTTGTTTTAAGTTTTAGTCCTAACTTCTTCTGTAACATGTTTAGCGGGATTTTATGGTCACACAAACCTCACACGGACTGAATCAGTGGAATGACAGCAGCAGGTGTGTGTGACGCCACTCTAGCTCAATGTGTGTGTGTGTGTGTGTGCGTGTGTGTGTGAAACACGAGTGTGGGCGGGTGAGTTTAGACAGGTGGGAGGGGTTTTACTGGAAAAATCCCACCTTCTTCTTCTGCTGAGTCACCACTGGGAGGTGATGGAATCTCCCCAACATCTCTGTCTCACACACACAAAAACACACACACACATACAGCAATCCTCAGTGTGTGTTTGTGTGTGTCTGTGTGTTTTTTCTATGGTCACAAAACAGATCTGCAGACAAACGCAACAACAGAGGTGCCTTTGTCCGTTAGAGGAATCATGGACGTCTTTCAGCTGTTCAGACAATGTCTCATCACTACTCCCCCAACACACACACACACACACACACACAGACACACACACAGTTCAGCAAGACTGGTGGTGATCACTCACTCATGACATCGTCACTTCTCATTTTACAAAAAACAGTCTGTGTGTGTTTTTGTTTATGTGTGTGTGTGCGTGTGCATGCACTCTTGCTTTTGTGACTTCTGGGGGCTGGTAGAAGTCTTTAGGGACCACAACCTGGTCCTGATGAGGCAGAGTTGAGGTGTGAACTGAGATCAGGATAAAGACAGGCAAGGGATGTCTAGTTAGCCCTGAATCAGAAACCAGTGATTCTAGGTTATTATTTTAGATAGCCCTAATTTTATTTTAATTCATTACACTGAGTCATTTGAATTTTCCTGTGATGCTGTTGTGTTTCATAAACAGGCTGCAGAAATAAAGATCTGGATCACTAAAAACATTTTCAGTCTTTGATTCAATTGTTCATTTTAAAATAACCCAAAAGTATGAAGATTTTTCCCAGTACCGGAAACCTTTGCATAATCACGTTATTAATGGAAAATGCACTCGTGCAAACATATTGCAGGAGATAGACCAGGGTGATAAAGTTGATATAGGGTAGATCCAAAAATGGTCCAATGTACAGAATGAGCATGTCTGGAAGCTAACTAGAACACGCCCACCTTAACTGAGTTAGCTAACTACTTTATCTCAGCTGGATTACCGTATGCTAACCTGTGATCCTAACTGATGGCACTTTACATTCATTCTTGTCAATCTGCCCAAATATTCTCATTTCAGTTGCTGCTACCAAAATGACATGCAAAACAAATGCTGTCAGAGCTAAAATGAAGACTAGTGGTTCTCTGCTGGGACCTGTGCTGCTCAACTTCCAGCTTGTAAACCTTGGCTGCTGGTGCTGCTGTTGCTGCTGCTGGTGGACCAAGTTCAGCAGCCTTGGTGACCGAGCAGTGGGTGGATGCTCAACTATCCGATTGCTACTGATCAAGTTACTCAAAATATGAAAGGGTCCCGACGTGATGAGAAGCAAAGCTCTGTTATGTTAGGTCTTTATTCAGAGCTCAGAAGTCAAATTCACCAAAGATGCCAGGTAGCTAAAGTGACAGCTTCACTGTCAATCAAAACACCATGGCTTTTGTAACCAAGGTCAAAGGAGAATAAATCCCTTCTGGAGTCAGCGCCTCATGGTCAGTTGAGGAAGTGTGATTTTCTCTATTTCCTAGACTGATGAAGACTAGCAAACCAGCATCTTTACATATTGTCTCGAGGGTCATCTCTGGTAGAGATTTGTTTCTGTTATGAGTCCTCCCATGCAGTTTCCAGTTGTGCATTAGTGTTTGAACAGATGAACATTGGACCTTACCAGCCAACACTGTGTGGAGCCCATCTGAGATACAAATGGGCTGAAAGATGGGGCCCAATATGGGATTGTCCATGGCTTCAGTGTTGGCGCCATGTGAGTTATTCACAGCGATTATCCTGAGGGGCGTAGGTGATGAATGGAAATCTAATGTGGGTTCCACTTGGAACAACCACATAAGCAAACCTACGTTGGGATAAGGCCAATAAGGTATCACTGGAACATGCCTATTCTTAAGGGAATTCATATTTGAGATGGGTCCACAAACAGTTCTTAGTTGAGTTTAGGCATCTGGAGATTGAAATCAAATATGAACCCAACCTGAGAAGGTCCTGATGTCTTGGTTGATTTTGTTTGATTTTCCCATGATCTCATGCAACTGAAGATGTTGCTCAGCTACTTCCCCAGGTGAATCTTTCCAGTTAACTCAAATTATGTACGTCATCCTATCCTATCATCTTCTCACTCAGTCAACTTTGTGACTGTAAACTTCTAGTTGCAACTAAATGTGAGTTTTTTGCTTCAGTTGGGAGTTTTACATGCAGTCAGAACCCAGGAATGCTGGCTTGTCCTCCAGTGAACAAACCTTTGTCTCTGTTTGTTGCTGAACTCAAAGGTCACTTCAACTGTTGTATTTTAGCAGCTGGTAAGAACACACACGATCACACGGTTCCGGACATGATGAGGTTTGATGTCGTGGGAGCCCTATAGGGGGTATGGACTGATGAAGAAGAGGAAAAAGAGGGATGGAAAAATATATGAGCAGGAAGGCAGGAGGAAGACTGGCTGCATAGGGGACACAAGACAGACCTGATTCCTGAATTTGTGTCCTTTTCATTTCTGCCTCTGTGACGGACAAAGATGAACCAACCAAAACCAACGAGGTCCATTCTGCCCTGTCCTGGACGATCTGACTTGATGAGCAGAGATCACCCAAGCCCTCGTCCTATCAAACTTCCTGTCTTTTCTTACTAATTTAATTTTAAATAATTTTCTTAGTTAATTTCTGTGTGGGGAAATAAATTCTGGTCCTTTGGTTCCAACAGTGACAGCGCCTGAGGTTTTTTTTTGGTCTGACCCTGAGGTGATGAGGAAGTTGCAGCTGGAGGTCATGTTATGTCTGAAGAGTTCAGGGGTCCATCGGTCATCAGCCTCCCACTTCGTTCTCCCAGGATGTCCAATATTTTGTTTCCAGCTTCTGTCTGGAAGGTTTTGGGAGAAAATGAACCCAACATAAGACTCATTTCTGACTGACCTACTAGACATCAAACATGAAGTGAACACCTCAGAGGTGATTCCATACTTCAGTGTTTTTAGACTTTGGCTTTGAGGGGGAGGAGGTGCAGACCTAGTTTATGCTGGTATTAGTGTGCATCAGAAACTTGAACCTGCAGAGGCGGGGGAGCAGCTGTCCTGACACTGAGTGCGTTGCTTTGCTGAGGTGGTGAAGGCAGCAGTAAAGAGGTAGGGGTCGTGTGTCGATGCAGGCGTTGGGACCTCACCGGGCATGCATTTAGGAGTTGGGTTACAGGTGGGCGTGTATACATGCATCTTCCCTCAAACACCTGAATACCTCACTAACAGGTGGAAAAACCAAGGGGCAACCTCTGGCTTTCCTTTCTAAAGAAAATGCAGAAATTCAGTTCCTTGAATGACCACTAGGGGGCTGGTTCCAAAAGTCAGTTAGTTTCCATTGACATCCACGTTAAAAATATCCTACTTTACATGAGAAAATAAACATAATTACAGAGTGTTACAAAAAGATGGTTTTGGTTTCCATTGCTAGATTTCACAACAACTATCTACCTCATTAGTTAAAATGATATAAAACCAAATATTTTAGCATAATTATAATATATGTCAATTCAACACTAAATGTACACAAATCCAAGAATCAAAATACAAAATCTAAAACCAAAAAATCAAAATGTCCAACCTAGAGTGAAACCGTCTTTCTTGCTTACACATTTTTTTCACTTGTCATCAGTTCTGAAACTATTTCCCAACCATCTTTCTTAGCTGAGCTTTTTCTTTTTGCAGCTCCAGTTCTGTCAAATCAGCACCACATCAATCTACAGTGGGGAGGCGGGACATAGCTTACATCTAGCAAGCACCAACAATCGAACTTCTGGGTTCAGGCTCATGTGGAACTAAGTTTCATTCCTCGACTGACTGCGACAGGCGAGTTAATCTCTTTTTGACTCCCACGTTAAAATTTCCAAACCAAACAAAAAAAAAAGAGCAGAAATAAGCATACTTACACTGTGGTTCAAATAAAATTCCCTTTGGTCTGAATCATTTGATTTCAAATCTATGACAACTCCAGAAAAGTATATAAGAAACATGAAATTTATTTCTAATATTTTTCATTGACAGTTGACTCAGCTAGCCGTTATCACTTATCTTTCATCTGTAATCATTATGCTTCCAAATTTAGCGAAGCAATTAGAAGGTCATACTAACCCAATGTCAGCTAAACGCAGCAATAGTTTTTGGTGTCACCACCAAATCAACATGTTAAATGATTATTCTGCTGGATATTTCAGCAGGGATCCACTGAAGGAGTTGGTAGCCACTGCTAACTTTGATTAACATATGGTAGGTGTGTTCCAATATGGCTGTGCACACTATAACGAAAAAAAGGCCTATGGGTCATGTGATCAATGCTTTGTCCATTGTCTTTACAGTCTATCAGTATCTCATAGATTGAATGACTCAGCACCATACCTCAATGTCAGAGCACCAAAAACTTTCTTGTCATGGTCATGGAGAACTAGCAAGTAGAAGTAAATTGTTCATGTCTGTCCCTACTTTATTATGTATGATAAAATTGTTAGTAATTGATGACATTAACTACATACCTCCGTTGATGATTAGAGGTGTGTGTTTAGTCAACTGTAATGACTTTAGTTACTTAGCAGGGAACTTGACTTGTTAGCTGTGAATCAAGGCATGCAGAGAATTCTCATTTTAAAGGTAATACAGCTCTTTGTGTCATGAATTATACTAACAGACCACCATGAACAGTCCATGAGCAACCTAAACTATGTATGACAGCTTAGCATTTTAGCTTAGCTTAGCTCATGTTTACCAATGTTATCTTCCAGTCATTCTGATCAAACACCTCCATCCATCCCCATTTCAGATCTTGTTTTAACATTTATTGAGCTCTGAAACCAAGACAACAAAGTTTCTGCCAAAGCTCCTAACTGCAGACTGGAGTCAGAAGTCCTCATCTCATGTCCAGTATACTTTGTCTCATCTCAGATGTTGTTTCAATATTGACATCTGAACTAGGGATTGATGGACTAATTTGATCAGAATTACTGTAATGTAACACTAGTTAGCATCATAGGTTAGTGTGAACTAAACTCCACTAAGACTGCTGGCTAATGGTAACGGAGGTAAGGTGGTTTTGTTTCAACCAACTGTTCATTCAAGAATTTTTACTAGATTAACCCAAGGTGTTGGAGAGATATCAGTTCCAAGATGGTGGTACCAGAACTCTAAAAACTGGGCTTCAAAACCACTTTTGACAAACCAATGGGTGGCATTATAGACTATGTCCAGTTGTCTTCCTGCAGTCATGTAGTCAGGGATATTGGTAACCTAGTGGTTACGGAAGGGGATTTGGGTGTGGAGGACCCAGGTTCAATCCACCAGTCCACCATCGTAACAGACGTAAGGCAACCCTTAACCCCCAACTCCTCTCTGTTTGCTGGAAAAGTGGCAGCCCACTGCTCCTAGTGTAAGTACTGATGGGTTAGAAGCAGCAGACAAATTCTGGTGTGTTTTGTGAGATATAGCCTGACAAATAAAGATTATTATTTTAAAAAATGTACCACTATCATCTTGTTTGATGCTTTTTATGTCCCTTGTGTGTGAAAAATCTAAACTTAGATGGAGGATTTTAGAGAGATGCTGTGCGAGCTAGCAGAGTGTAAATAACCAAACTGTTTTCAGCTGTTTGACTATATAGTAAAACGGTAAAGGCTACAAATGTAAGCATCATTAATATTAGCATAAAGTCAACCCGTCAATTAAAAAAAACTATAAATCCTTGTGCTGAACACCAGGGGGTGCACTCTGTATATTTATGCAATTAATGGAGGAAATAAGGTGTAAACAAGGTCTCTAAAGAGGGTCTTTAGGACTTGGTCCTAACAGGTCCTAACAAGGTCAAGACTGATGCCAAACACTCGTCCTGGTGATATACAAAAACAGGAGCCCACTCCCACCACCCCAAACACACACACACACGCATACACACACACACACACACACACATACACACACACACACACGCACACACTATTGTTGACAGTGGCCTAAAACTTTAAACAGTAGTGACATTTGGTGAAGTTAATGGTGACTCACTGACCACGGTTACAAATACACACACACACCCCAAACACACAGATAAACACGCACAAACCACAAGCACACATGTGTGTGTGACACAGACTTTCTCTGCACTTGACTTGCTCTAACCACAGCTTCTTCACTGGTGAAAAGTGTGGGCTGAGGAAGCAGGTGGTTGGTTTGGTTACACACACACGCGCGCGCACACACACACACACACTCGGTGCATACATCTAAAGGTATAACTGCAGATTAATGAAAACCAAAGTAGATGGTTTGTGACACTGGAGCAAGGTGATCTCGGAAGACAAAGAGTCGTCAGCGAGGGAGTTCAGACGAGGACAAAACAAACACAGAAAGAGATGAGCAGAGACAGAGAGATCTGTGATCCGGTCCACAACCAGGGAGTGTTACCACATCCACAGAGACGTTGAGACCGTCTGACTGACTCCAGCATCATCTCAGCTTCGAGCCTGCAGTCAGCTGGAAAACCACCAGGAGCTAGTTCTGCTTCCTCCTCCAGATCTGGACACCTCAGCTGGGGTAAGAACGGCAGAGACTCAGCTGCTTCGACACTTATTTCAGTTCTTTTTTTTTGTACTCTTTTTGAAGAGTCATACATCTTTCTCAGAGCACTAATATCAACTCATTATGATGTCACTTCCTCCCACACGTCTCTCCCTTTCATGATGATAAACTAGCTAATAAAAATACCCTGTTGTGTAACCATTATTTATTTAATAATAAAAAGAAAAATCCTGTTGTTAGTGCTGTGAACCCCAATGATTCAACGGCTTGCAGACCAAAGTTAGCAAAAGTTAAAATTTCCTGTCTGACTTCATCAGTGTCTCTCATGGTTGTGGAAGAATTCTGGTCCATTCTTTTTTACGGCTTTTCTTCAGTTGAGGTGGAGGTTGATCTTTTTCTTTTTCTGAAATAGATTCTGTGTTTGGGTTTTCTTGTTGCATGGTCTAGTATTGACCAAGTTTCAGCTGCCAGTCAGATGACATCAGATTTGTCTCTATAATACTCCAATATGAAGACCACTTCATGGTTGAGTCAACAAGCGACCGTGGGAACTTCTTACCGACTGGACTTCTTACTGAAAGGCGCCATGTTCAAACTGCAGTAGGCAGAAATGTTTTGTGAAAGGACATGCTGAGGCGGCACTGTTGCACCTTTGAGTTTACTGTGAATGCCCACCTGGAGAGTGAAGGTAGCATGTGAAGAAGGGATCACCAGTGCTTCTTTATACTATGATCTCTGAGTGAAAGTGGCCCATATCTTCAACATGATCAGGTCCTTTGGCTCCAAACCAAGCCCAGACCATCATCCGTTTCCCACCGTGCTCAACAGTTGATCTGAGGTGTTCCTGCTTAAATGTTGTGTTTGGTTTTCTCCAAGCATGGTTCTGGACATGAAGACCAAATATCTCCACTTAGGTCTCATTTGTCCAGAGGACATTGTTCCAGAAGTCTGCTGGTTTGTTCAGACACAACTTTATGAACATCAGTCATGTTTCCATGTTCTTTATAGACGGATGAAGTTTTCTCCTAGAACAAACCATCCAGGTTCAGTCTTCTTCTCACTATGCTGTCATGGACTTTAACATTTAACATGCTTACTAAGGTCTGTCAACTCTGAGATGGAGGTCTTGGTGTCTCTTGTGTTCTTCTCTGAGTGTTACACTGTCTGATCTTGGGGTATATGTGCTGAGATGTCCACTGCCAGCTGTCTTGAATGTTTTCTACTTGTGAATGATGCTTCTCACTGGAGAATGGTAAAGTTTAAATTGCTTGAAAATGGTTTCATAAACTTTTCCAGATTAATGTGTTATATGAATGTTCAACACCAGCAAACTTCCAAAACATCTGGACATAACGCTCATAAAGTTTCAACATTTAACTACATAAGACTCAATGCTACATACTTTTCGAGGAAATCAAAAGTGAAGCTCAACACAGGCATTTTACTGAGCCGAGGTCTGATGTTTGACATCTCCAGCAGGTGTTTGTTCTCTGCGGAAGTTCACAGGAGCGTTCAGTGACAGTGTGTGCATGCACATTTCCTGTTCACTCGTGGTGCAGAGCTGCTTGCAAGTTTGAACACTGAGTCTTTTCATGATGATGTGCTAACCTAAACAAGACTGTCCTCATAAATAAAGACTCGCTGTGCATTAGAAGTTGCTTACAGCAAATAAAGTCATCCGCTGGAAAACTGTCTCCATAAATAATATTTACAGAAGTGAGCAGGAGCTATTCTGACATTTTCTGAAGCGAAGTTAAACATATAAGTATAAACTGAGCATTTCTAGTTGAATTCAAGAACTACATCCAGAGTAATAGGCTGTGATGGCATCATTAGTGTAAATACAGTTGATCTGTGATACTAAAGTTTACTTAAAACTATTAAATTTGTTTAAAAAGTAGC
>JAOWBL010005479.1:0-10198 GCA_028564865.1 Zenarchopterus dispar
ATATATATATATATATATATATATATATATATATATATATATATATATATATATATATATATATATAAATAAAAATACATATTCTAGTTTTGCAGTTCACTTGACAGTTTTCTGACAAAATAAGTTTCCTATGTGTATTGGAGCCTACTCAATTTCTTTTTCTTACAAAATCCTCCTGACTTAACCCAGAGAAGTGTTGTCTTTTATAATTTGCACAAGAAGTAGCTGCTTAACTTTTAAATAAAGTTTAAATGTTTTAAACGTGTTTTCAATCCTGCAATAATCCGCATATTTTTTTAAATGTAATAAGTTATGGGGTTTTTTTCACACACAAATTTCAGTCTTTAGGGTCTTTTACAAGTCTAGCACCACATACAGTTAAACTATTATAGAAATGTTGCAGTATTTTTGCATATGGAAGAGTTGGTAATTCCATGACTGCAGGCTATAAGTGTAAATCTGCAGTGCAGCGACTGTTAGGAACTAAATAACAAAACTAACTTCCTGTATACATATCTGAGATGGCACAATCCCTGACATTGAATGTACAGTCATGTCAAAAAGGATGGAAACTCTTTTTCATTTCTGTGGTTTATGTTCGCTTATCATGAGCTTTGTGAAGATCCTGTCACAGCATTTCATTTGTGTTGAGGTCTGCACTTTGGGCCGCTGCAGCACCTTGATTCTTTTCTTTTTCAGCCATTCTGTTGTAGATTGGCTAATGCGCTTGTCACCCTTTTGATGATGGATTCACATTTGACTCTTTTGGTGTAGAGGGAAGAAAATTCCAGTATATAGAGTTTATGGTCCATTTAATTACTGCAAGTGGGCCAGGTCCTGTGGCTGCAAACCAAGCCCAAATATTTTACCTCCACCACTGCACTTGACAGTTGGTATGAGGTTTATGTGCTGATAGGATGAGTTTGGATTTCACCAAATGTATTGCTGTACATTTGTACATTGTTCCACAGGAGATGTGTTCAGACACAGCTTTATATATCGAATTCATAGTACCTTGTTACCATGCCAACCTCCTCCTTGGTCCTTTCAGTCACTGCGTCTCCATTGCAGTGACAGACTTGACTTAACTAACTACCAATCTGTACCACTTAGTACGGATTGGTAGTGCACATTTGACAATTGGCAGTGAAAAACAGTACATTATATTTAGTAGAGGTTTTTCTCCAAAGCGATTTACAACAGGAAAATAGTCAAGGCACATTAAACATGGTAAATTGTAGAGTAAGACCAGTAAGACTGGATTCAGGTACCTGTTCAGATGTTGAAGACAAAGCACAGTTGACAACAGGAGGTATTCTTGGAGGAGGAGAGTTTTTAAGAGCTCCTTGAACATAGAGAGGGACGGCTCTCCTCTTGTAGCCACAGATAGCGTGCTCCACCATTGAGGAACGACACAGGAAAACAGACTTCATTGAGACTGCCTTGTGTGAAGAGACTGCGAGGCCACAGTTGATGTGTTTCTGGTGTACTAATGGGTATAAGTCTTTACAACAGAGTTAAACTAAGTAGGTGCAAACCCTGAAGTCACCTTGTAGGTGAGTGTCAGTGACTTGTGTTTAATTGAGGCAGCTACAAGTTAACCAATGTGGTTCAGTGAAAAAAAACTGTGATGTGTCCTTTTGGGTCAATTAAAAACCTCGAGAACCACTGCATTATGGACCTTTGGGTTTTATTGCACACCTTGGTAGGCCAGCAAGAAGGGCACTGCAGTTATTGAGGTGGAATATAATCATGTCCCAGGAGCTGGGTAGCATATTGAGGCTAGTAAGGCCTGGTTTTTTTCTATGTTGTAAAGTACAATGTGGCAGAACCAGGAGATAGAGGCAATGTGGTCATAGAATGAGAAGTGGAGGAATATGGCAAATACCAAGAAAAAAACAAACTGAAACAACAAGCTTAATCTTTATGAAGCTCAGATGGTTGGAGAACTGCCGATATAGTGATGAGAAGGGAGGACACTGAAGGAGCTGAAAAACATAATTCCCTACCTACAACCTATCCAATCAGCACCAAGTCAATGCTACCCTCACATTTAATTTTTGGAGTCACACTGAAGTACTAACCTAAGTCAGAGATTTGTTTAAACTCTTTAGTTACCTAAAAAATTGTCATTCCAGATCCAGGTAATGGAAAGCCACACGAATGGTGGAGGCCCTGTAAGATATCCTTGGCCTCCACATATGAAAAATTGTTGTTTTGGTCATGTGATAGCCTTTGGAAGGTCAGAAAGGGCCGTGGTTTCTAGTTTTGGATTTTCTTTTGTTTTTTGAACTCTGGGATGTCTAATTGTGTTTTTGGAACCTTCTGTTTCATTTTGAAACACTTCTTTATCTGCATTTTGCATCTTGCTTGTCTCTCAGCTAATTTAAATCTCATGACAGTCTCACAGTGTTGTTGAATTCATCATATCTGTACATAAACGCAACACTTTTCTTTGTCCATTGCCATAACCTTGTCTTTCCTCCTGGCGTAGCGAGATATTTTACTCCTGAATTTTGCAGATGCTCTCTGTACCCTGTTTTTGATTTTGTTCTTCATGGGATATTCAGTGAACAATGCCTACCATTTACTTCACCAGAAAGTTACTTCTTTATAAATACATTGCATGTATATTTCACCATCATAATGAAGTTGTTTAATTCTATTTTCTTGCCTACTGTATAGCCGTGCTTGGTTCCAGTGACTATGCAACATTAATCTGAGGACACTGTTACCTCACTCTTTTCTGTATCTTGTGTCTTTTCTGTTCATTGGCATTATTGAGGCTAATTGCAATCAATAGAATAGAATATAAAATTTGTACTTTGTACAATGAAATTTTAGTGCAAACATTGCAGTGGCAATAAAAGGCATAAGCAGTAAAAAAGAGAACAAACATAAAAATAAACAATAGGCAAGCAATAAACACAAAACCAGACGTATCTTATCTACATTATCTAGATTTTTGCACCAGGTTTTATAAATTATTATAAAATTAGTAGACTAAAATGGAAAATTATTGCACCAGGGTTTTTAACAATCATCTTTATGATAATTCATTGTTTTGTACAGAGATAGCTTGGGGATAAAAAAAAACAAAAACAAAACTGTATTTCAAACTGTTTGTTCTTTTTTTTTATTGACCAGTATCTTCTGCCTGAAGGCAGATCTTTAAAAGTGATGTCCTGGGTGTGACATCCTTATCAGCCTATACTTATTATTCTATACTTTACTTTTTTATTGTTAAATCCAATTTGATCATTGTACTATAAGAAAAGTTGACTGAAGTTAATCTAACTTTATGCATTATAATATAAGATCTTCTATACTGACACAGCTCCAGGTTTCACACTAACATCTTTGCTTTCATGCCTTCATTTACCTTTCACTATATAATTTTTTTTTCATTCTAAGTACTGCACACATAGCCAAATTCAGAATATGTGCAGCAAAGAGATTTCTCCATGATGCATTGAGCATGGAAGACTCAAACAACTCAAGCAGAAGGAAGTGGTTTGATGTACCATTAAATGCCCTAGATTTTGTGGTCTTGATGTTGTGCTAAACATCCCTGTCCTGCATGAAACATTTAGATAAAATTCTTTTTTTCCTGACAAAGAGGATAGAGGTTAACATTGCAGATGTTCTCAGATGTGTGTGAGTATGTGTGGTGCTGGAAACTGTCAGCAGCTCTCACTGCAGGTGGTCCCTAGAACTTGTGAATACCTAAAAAGCGGATGCTTTCTGTCAGTGATCGCAACCAACAAGGTGAGCAAAGGAGAAAAGAAAAAGGCAGAAAAGAATTCTTCAGTGCAGTAGTTTTCAAACAGTTTCTCAAAGCGCTCCATGAAGGACTGCTACAGGAGTTCACAAACAGCTTGAGAAGCACTGGGTTTAGGTAAATAATAAATTATTGAGGTTATATGCGCTCAGTAATAAACACAGCTGGCCATCCTGCTGTGAGAAATTACTGTATATAAACTATGGCACAATCTGCTACTGCTTCATAAGCTTCTGAATGAGATATAAATAAGATGAAAGAAAAAAATTAAATGAAAAATTAATGCAAAGAGGGATTGATGATGACAGAGCTAGAGAATGTGACAGAAACTGTATGCAGACAAATTTAAACAATTATAATACTTATTAATGGCTTATTAACAACTGTGGCTCATAACCTAGTCTTACAACAGTCATAACAACAGTATTGTGTCATTTTCATTCTCTCTTTTACCCTCATTTTTATCTTAAGTAAGCACTCTGCATTGTCCCTGTTAAGACTGCACAAAATGCAGCTTTGTTATTATTTTTTTAGGTTCAGTATGGTTGAAAAATATTGTTTTTTTTATGTTATTTTACAGATTTAAAATTGCAATTTTGATGTCAGTTAAGCTTTCCATAATAAAATGAAACCCTAACCAAATGGTTTAATCACCTAACCCAAATTAATAACTTTCCTACCTCAACTGACCGCAGGTAATTTTATGCTTAACCTCAACCAATACTGACCAAGTAATTTTACTGTGTAGTAAACAAATTAAATGTTATAGCAAAGAAATTCAAAACAAGTAATTCACCGCAATTGTCAAGCTTGCTCCTGATAGTCTTCAGTTTCAAATTTTAAATACATGTAGGACTGGTAGGTGTAATTATAACATGTACTATATTTGGCCTAAATTAAGTTTTAATTATCTTTATAAACCTTGAAAACTTTCTGTATGAAGTACCTTGAGATGGCTGTTATAAAAGGGTGTTATACAAGCAAAGTGAACTGAACTTAACTAAAGAGACTTAAGACCCTACCGACTGGACAGTTACACTACATGTTCATCCATTTTCATATCTGTGAAAACATTTCGTAATTTGCATCAGCCCACCAGCTAGTTAATGTTATGAGAGCCTCTGCATGATGCTGACTGGGAATGTTCTAATTAAAATTCTTCTAAAATTCTAAAAACTGCCAGGACCCCATGAACACAAATCATATTTTAAAATTAAAAATGCCATATTTTATGGGTCATGTTGATCATTTTACAGCTACATTTCACATCTTTCCACAAATATAAAATAAATGTAACCCATTTTGAAGTTCATTTACTTGTGATTTATTTTTAAAATATATCTTCTGTTTCAGACACATTAACTTTTTTTTTCCTTTTTTTTTTTTTTTGGCTTGAAATACTAATATTAGCCTCAGAGCAAGAAAGTTCCCAGTTCAAATCCTTTCATCTATCCAGTCATGCACCCATCCATTCATCCTGCCTGGCTAAATGGATGGATGAATTGATAGCAAGAAGAGAAGATCAAACTTAATTGATCCTTTATTATGACCAGTTAGTTTAACACCATATGAAGATAAGCAGCAAATGATAATAATAATTATTATTATTGGCAATAAAATACAGGCTATATACAGAATGAATGGATAGATTGAGAGACAGAGAGATTGATTACATCTGTAAACATTATTCATATTTAGAAGGAACCAAAACTTCTATGGAGGTTTTCCGTCCATGATTAGAACAATACCAGCTTTTCTTAAGGGATGGGTGTGATTTCCCAAAGCTAATAACAAGAGGCAATAAAGAGCCTAATTTGTGAAGAGTTCACTGTGTGTATTTGCTCAACTACAGAATAATGACACCAAATTGCTTTTGTTTTCTACTGTAATGATACAGTCTCACTATAATTGTAGCATGTTGTGTGGCTCACCTATACTTGACTTTTATACTGAACTCTGTTAGGTTAATTGAATTACAGTGGCTAATCATTGCACTTGTTTTTGGCATCTAAGAATTATAAAAGCTTATTTGGAACCTTGGGATGACTAGGTTACATAGCCTGAGGCATATGCTACTTATTGGAGCAGAAATTAGTCACACAGTGAGGTAAATTAAATCCAAAATGACCATGCATATGCAAATGAGGGCTGCATTTAAGCTTGTATAGCTACAGGATGTTTAATATGAATCCCTAATTCAGTGTTTTAACTCCAGGGTAAGAAGTACCCCACTGTAAAATTATTGTGTTAAATTATAATGCAAGGAAAGAAACATCCAGATGTTAATGTAAAAGCGTGATTATTGTATGAACTTGTATGCTTCAGTGGGATGGGGGGTTGGGGAGTGGGGATAAATAAATAAGAAAATTCTTTGCAATAGAGCACACGTTACACTAATTCAAAAATACTGTCTGAAATACAATAGTTATTAATGATATGACACTTCTAGAAACAGGCAGACTGAATGGTCACAATAATTTAAATTCAGCACAATAAATTAAGGTCTTTTTATACAACTCTATAATAGCTATAGCAGTTGACCTGACAGGCCTTATGATTTGGGCACTATATTATAAGGCACTTAGGAACCATATCAACATCATTGTAATGGCTTGTGGAACAAAAATTTGTGAATAACTAATTACACTCTTAATGCCTCCATAGGAATTAATAAGGTAAGTAGGTGCAAGGCCATTTAACACAAGGAGATTTATAGTTGATCAGCAAATATGAGCACCTCAGTAAAAGCACAAGGTTTTTCACTTTGCTGGTCTGGAACATTCACATGTGTGTTAACAAAATGCCAAGCGGGAAAAACTTCAGCAATAATCTTGGAAAAGCAATTTTTGCTGTCTGTTAATCTCTGAAGGGTTGTGATAGATAGTTTTAGATAGTCCATAATTCTACAGTATAAAGAATGATTATTCAGAAGAGCAAGACATTCAGGACAGCTGCTAGTTCTCCCAGGAGTGAACTTCCTAGCAGGTTTACCTTAAGGTCAGATCATGAAAAATTTGAAGAGAAATTGTAAAAAATAAAAATAAAATAAAAAAGCCAAGAAAACACAAGGTTGACATCTCAGACTTTACAGGCCTCGGTTAACTTGTTAAATGTTAATGTTTATTAGGTCAGTTGGAAAGAGACTGCAAACGTATGGCTTGTTTGGCTGGCTCGCCAGGACAAAGCCTCCTCTATTTTAAAAGAACATGACGGCATCTTAGGTTTGGGAAAAAAAAAACAAAACTCAGGAACAATGTCCTTTGGGCAGAAAAAACTAATAAGCTCTTTGACCATACAACAACAGTATCATGTTCACCAAAACAAAAGGCAGCATATCAGCACAAATACCTCATATGTTGTTGTTATGTGTTAACATTGTTTCGCAGTACTGCAAAAGAAGCCAAAGAAATCATTCAGTCATGTTTTAAGCTTATCGCCTGGAGTTGTGGAGTTACCAACTCCTCCGTATATAAAAGGATTCTACTGTTAAATCTGTAAGATAACTGAACCTTCACTGAAACTGTCTGAAACTTTGTACAGCAGGACAACAATCGTAAGCACATCAGCAGATTGTCAAGGATGACCTTGTAAAGAAGAGTGAGCAAAATTTTCTCAAGAACAATAGACAGATAATGCCGACAACTTTTCCATCGCTTTATTGTGAATGTGCAGTGACTGACCAGTGCTGACTGTAAGCTACACATGGGCAAGGGATAGACTGTAATAATAAATTTAAAATGTTGACAGTCTGCAGTCAGTTATAAATAGTAACAATTCTGGATTTGGAAGACCCAGTATAAGTGTTTATTTTAATTGTGTGAAACATAATATTGCCTGAAGAAAGCACACGAGTGCTTTCTCATAAAAATTCTGTTAAGTAAATGCCAAAATTTTACATTGGGAGTGATAATGTTCTTTTAATAAGCTGATGGGATTTGAAGTTAGTGTTTGTAGCACAGTAGGGATTTGACTGAGCCACACACTGTATTTTTGAGGACTACACATATTGTTTCTGAACATTCAAAATTTAAATTAGTATTGATGTTGCTAAAATATTGTGAGGTTCTTTGAAAAAGTACACGTTCTAACCACAGCCTGATGTGACAGTTGGGCCATGTCTTATTCACTGTCTCACATACCCAAGCTGATATACAACTTTAATGAGCTGACAAATAGTCACAAGAGAAACTTTTTTCTTTTTTTTTCAGGAGCACATTCACAAAGACACGCTTTTACTTTTATGTTCACACACAAAGCATGAGAAGTAGGTTTAAAACCATTGTTAACTTAGCTATTACTTACAGCCACTCTATGTAGCATACCACTTCTGATCATGTCAACACATTTACACATACATTTTATTTTAGAATTTTACCATACAATCCAGGGCTCTGTTGGTCAAAGTGTTGCATCTGTACATATTACAATATGTTGATACACTGTCAAAAGAAAAAAAATTGAAGGGAAACTTTGAAAACACATGAGATCACAATGGGTAAAGAAAGCTGGATATCTATAATGATATAGACTGGGTGATGTTAGAAATGAAAGGATGCCTCATTGTTTGATGGAAATTAAAATTATCAGTACATTGTATGGTCCTGCCATGCATACATACATGTCGGGGCTTCTAATGTATTGACTGCTGGTGTCCTTGGGTATCTCCTCCCAGATCTGGACCAGGGCATCACTGAGCTCCTGAACAACCTGAGGTGCAACTTGACAGACAATCTGAGGTACAACTTGGTTGATACGGAACATAATGTCTCAGAGGTTTTTTAATGAATTTATGTCAGGTGATCATGGTAGCCATTCAGTGGTATTAATTCTTTCATTCTCCAGGAACTGCCTACAAACTCTCACCACATGAAGCCTGGTATTATCATGCAGAGAAGAAAGACCAAAGACCCACTGCACCAGCATAGGGTCTGACAATGAGTTCAAGAATTTCATCCCAGTTCATCCCTAATGACAGTCAGGAGGGTGTTGTCTAGAGGTCTATGTGTCCCTCCATGGACATGCTTCTCCAGACCATTACTAAAACACTACCAAACAGATAATGGTGAATGATGTTTTCTCCACAGCTTCACCAGACCCATTCATGTCTGTCACGTGTGCTTGGGTGAACCTGCTTTCTGTTTGAAAAGCAAAAGACACCAGTGGTGGACCTGATTCTTGTATTCTATTGTAGATACAAACCAAGCTCCATGGTTCTGGACAGTGAGCACAGTCTCACACTGGGCCATTCCAACCAGCCTCAAGAAGTCTGTTTCTGATGTTTTGTCAGAAATATTCCCACCAGGGGCCTGCTGAAAATCATTTTCTATGGTTGAGGAAGCCCTCATCCTGTTCCACCTAGCACAAATGAGCAGGTACCAGTCCTGCTGATGAATTACCTTTTGTATCCCTGTCCAGCTCTCATACAGTAACTACCTGTCTCCTTGACTCTTCTCGCTGCTCTTGAGACTGTGCTGGAAGACACAGCAAACCTATTGTCAAAGTGCCATCCTGTAGGGTCCAGGTGTCATCTCATGCAACCAGTAGTGACATCAGCCCTCGTCAAAAGCATAGCCAGTGAAAAACAGACCAAAAATGAGAAGGGAAAAGAAATCTCAGTGGCCTCCACCTGTAACATTATTCCTGTTTTGCGGGGTGTTTCATTGTTGCCTCTATAGTTGTTAACTTAATTAACACCAAAACAGCTTAAACTGATTAACAATCCCCTCTGCTACTTAACTGACCAGATCAATATCTCAGAAGTTTAATTGACTTTATACTTTACTCTTATTAAAAATGGTTCCTTTAAGTTTTTTTTAGCAGTCTGTTACAATTATGAAAACTGAACAATTTGTATGCATTTTGTTTTGCCTCAAATAAAATATTCCTTTAGATATGTCTTTTAAATGATTAGAAAGCAGATGGCCTCATGGGATATTGCAAAGTAGAAAACCTAATGTTTCTCTGTATCAGGTAACAGGAGACAAATGTTTTTGGTTTGAGAAAACCAATGTGATAAGCATACATTTTATGTTTGATTAGATGTTTTTTACCTCGACGGATGAGCTGGGTCAGTGAGCAAGTAAATCCTACATTTTAGAATTGGTGCTTGAAATTTTATGTGATTAATCTTTGTTTTTAAGGAGTTTGAAAAAAGGAAAGTGATATGTGAAAGTAAATAGGAAAAGAATGGAATGCTGTTGAAGACCTCTGGTGTAGTCTAGGCTTGAGTAAAGCAAGATGAATCCAGAGAGGGCATCCTGGAATCATGTGCTGGTAGATGAAGGTTGCCCAGATTATCTGTAAGACACTAAAGGCCCCCCAGAGAATATATATATGTATATGTGTGTGTGAGTATATATATATATATATATATATATATATATATATATATATATATATATATATATATATATATAT
>JAOWBL010005481.1:0-10195 GCA_028564865.1 Zenarchopterus dispar
GGGGCTGGGGCAGAGCTATAGATGGAGGGGAGCAGGATGGACGGGGCTCATTGTGGATGGTTCGGGTGGGGGCACGCCGGGGTGGGGGGCTGTGGTGGGCGAGCTTGGGGGGGCCTTCTTTGGCTTGACCCTCTGGCGCCTCCCTCCGGGGGGGGGGGTGGCCCAGGGGATGGGTGGCTGATGTGGGGTGGCCCTGGATTCCGTCCTTCGGGTCTGGCTCCTCCTCTCGGCCTCCCGCCGGCGGGGCGGGGGGGCGGCGCGCCTGCCTCCCCCACTGGACGGTGGGGTGTTGATTGGGGCAGGGGGTCTCCGGTCTCGCCTTTTTGCCTTCCGTCGCCGTTGGTATGGGATGGTCCTGCCGTCTGGTGCTGCCCGGAGTCCTGTGCTGATTTCCCCCTCTCCGTCGCCCGGGGGGTGGGGGGCCTTCGACCATGCTTCCCGGCATCCACGGGGGCTGGACGAGTACACAGTTAGTGGTTGGGATGGGGAGGTCATCTAGAGCACTTGGGGAGAGCCACTGCATGACACCGACCCAACACATTACCACCAGCGGTGATCCAACCTGAAGTTTGGATGTTTTCATGAGTTGTTATCCAGCTCGTGTTGAGGATCAACATCACTGCATGCTGTGTTTCTCCAACTCTAAATATCCCAGCTCTTGCACATTTTGGGGTCGTAAATCCAGTACAAACACCATGCTTTCATTCACACACATTGCACCACACTATACACAACTACTTCATTACACCCATCACAACCCTCTTTTGTTCACTTTTGCTTTTCACTGTACTGTTCGGGTTTTAGCTTTCAGTTTTACATTAATTTTCACGTTACAAAAAAAAGAAAAAGCCAGTTATCGCTGGCTCAGATTCTGAAGAGAAATATTCACCCTCTGATGATGGTGATTTAAAAAAAAAAAAGGAAGGCAAGAGGGCCCGGAGGAGACCAGCCCGGTCCCACCCCAGCCCCAGGATTCCCCCCTGACCCCCGCCACCAGAGACGCAGCCAGCAAGGGGGCAGGACCCCCTGGAACTCCGGACACCCCCCTCTGTCCCCCCTATCGAGAGAGAAGGGGACCAGAAGATCACAGCTCACCAGAGGAGCAGGACAAACAGAAGGCTTCTGGGAAGAAGGAGGAGAGTAGCTCAATAACACATGCAAGCAACTTATACATTCAATAACAATACACAATATTAACCCTACCCCGAAATATGTGGGTCAGTGGATCCTCAGTCTAAACAAAACAGGGGTATCGATAACAGCACAGATGTGTATTATGTGTGTCTACAAGAATATGCATGGAGATATTAATCTGGATATTTGGCGTACAGACAAACATAATGACGAGGCGATCGTAGTAATTATAATAATAGTCACCACTGAAGAATGGTGATAATTTTAAAAAAAAATGTTGTCTTGGTGTGGGCGTGTAATGAACTGGTGACTATTCCATGCCTTTCACCCGAAGACAGTGGGGATGGCCTTTAGCAGGCTCCCATTAACCTGAGTAGGATCAAGTGGGTATAGGTGTTGAATGGATAAACAGAAAAACCAACAATTTTAATAATAATGTAGCTTTTTTCATGCAAGTAAGCTAAATGAAGATCTGAATTGTTCATGCACTGCTGTCAGACACTGATGTGTGGAGATGATGGACAGTCGCCACTTATATACTCTGACAAAATGTGCTGGAAGCCATAGGGTTGTTCAACTAATGTGTTGAGATTGCCGTGAGTTGCACATAGGAGTCCTGAACAGCCTTCTTCTGACAACAGTTTTTGTGAGATGGCCATAAGTATACCATCAGTAGGTTCTGAGGCACCATTACGGAGCTTATATAAATTCTATGGCCAGCGTACGGCAGGAAATCACCTAATTTTCTCAAGCATGCATCAGGTTGTTCTTGTGACTTGAACATCAGCCATACCAGGTTTCTAAAAAGGCTGTAGGAAACTATGCCGCCCTCCGCGAATGTCTATGAACTCCAGATTTCATACAAACTGGGAGATTCACTGTTCATAGGAACCTTTTGTGATTGAGACTTTAGAGATGATTATGTCAAAGAAACACACATAACCATCAAAATGGTCTTCAACACAATAAAACATCTGCTGAAAATATTGTATTTAAAATAGCTGTTTACACCATTTTGAGAACTGCAAAGAGAGGTTAGACTGCAGTGAACAAAACCTGCCAGTTTTTCAGTGTCTAACAAGGGCAATGAATAGTTTCTTGTAGGATTCATCTCAGGAGGTGGCATTATTCCTAAAGGTTAGGGTTAGGGTTAGGGTCCGGAGACCGGACCATCTGCATCCACTCTTCTTATCAACCTCTCTCTTTTACAGCAAAAGCAGTCATTGAAGACTGGAGAGAAGAAAAGTAGAAGAAGATGGCACACAACGTCACAAGGCAAAAGTGAGCACAAAGTGGCTTGGAGATCATAGCATTCAAATTATACATATGTGGAAATTTCTCAGATTTTAATTGCTTTTGGAGTCCTGTGGTCTGTTCTCAAAGAAGAGGCGAACAAGTAGAAAAAGACCAAATATGATCAATTCAGGCCCCTAATTCAGCAAGAATGGGTCTGCAATAGTCAGGATTTGGACCTGCAAACTTATCTCCATTATTCCTGTATATTGGCTGTAGGGCTTTAAAAATCAAGCTTTGAGTGACAGCAAGATGAGTTTACACATTACAACATACATACACAGCTGGTTCCCCCACAGGCTTTAATCACCTGTAGATTCAAACATCTGTCACTTCATCTCCACTGATTCATGTTTCATGTAGAAACTCACTCTCCCATCCTCCTGACACACTCGCTTGCTTTGAGGCACCTCATCATTTCTGAACACAGTAATTAACCTTCAGGTGAGACTCTGAATGTGTAATCATTATCTGTGTGACTGAGCAGAACGTTTAAATGAGCATCTTTTAAAATGATGTCTTTCCTCCACAAGTCAGTGGTATCCTACTCATGTTACTGTTTAAATTAAAAGTTGGTGCATTTATTAATTGATTTTTTTCCCCCATCGGCTCAACAAAAGACATCAAAATGGCTGTAGTGGAGTAGGAACTCTGGGAAATAACTGCTGTTCATTTTGCAGTCAAAACCTGTGGCCATCTTAGTTGTTCTGGATAGTGGTTCTCCTGTATGAGTCATCACCCCTTCAGTCCCCCTCTACTCCCCTGCATTTGGTTTGGTATGTTGTGACCCACTAAATAAAGTAGAAGTTTCATAACTTAAATGAGAATAGCAGCTGAGGATACCAGGAGAGCACATAGCAGGGAGATTGTTCATCCTATTGTTAAACTTTGCTCTCAACAATACAGCATTTGTGATTTTTTTCATGACACCTAACTGTATGAATGTGATAAATAAAAGCAAGGTAGCACATCTAATGGTGCTCTTTTAAATGCTTATTCAGGTTGACTGGTGAACGTCTTCCTACTGGATGTTTTCAACCAAACTTCATCCAGCCCTGGTTTAGAACTAGTTCTTTACTTTTCAACAGAAGAAAGCAGCAGTTCAGATGCAGGAACACTGCTATTCTGCATCATTAAGGCCTGCTGGGTCAGATGCGAGAACATTCAGGGGCAAAAGGTGGGGTTATCTCAACCAGTGAAAACAAGGTGGTAGTGTTGAAACTTAACAAAAACAAATGAACAAAGAATGAAGACCAAATTCAAGCAGCAGTCATTGGTGGAGGGTGTTTAGGTCAAATGCTGCACTAGTAGTGGGTACTAATTTTCCCAAATGTGACACAGAGTATGCAGAATGTGAACATATGCAAAATCTACAGTACTCAAAAAGCACTAGGATGATTCCCTACTTCCACGAAAGTTTGTGCTTCTGGTCAATCTACCTCAAATTTTTTTGTACATAGTATTGTATTCAGCAATACAATATGTTACTACAGTGGAAGCTGATCCCAGCAGTCATGTGACCATCTGTCAGTTGCGCTATAGTACAAATGCTTTTGTGTTATCATAGTAAATACTAATAACCACCATACCAGTATAAACTGTATACTATAATACATTGTATGCACAATTTACAGCATGTGGTTTTGAAAACAGCCTGTCTTGTCTTCTTGTCATTGACCAAAGTACACAACAAATTACTGACCGGTCGAATTTCTGATGTTCTGCAAGCCACAACCAATGTGTGTAATAAATTGAAATCCTTTAATCATATTGACTTCTGTTGCAACACCTCCATTAGTATTAATACATCATTTCATGCTACATTTTAATCCAGTAGACAGAGCTGTGGGGTATCTGGTGCTGTCAGAAAATTCCAACATCAGGAAGTCTTTAGTCAAAAGAACAGTGGAAGGGTGGTCCTGGAACTCCTCACATCGTATGATGTGGAGCAGCTGGTTTGAATATACAATGAAAGATGTCCCCATGATTCCCTCACAACGGCCATCTTTCACCTGTGACAGCCTAAATCTGTGCAGTGTGTAGGAGGCCTAAAACATTTTGACTGTTCTATTTAAATACATATAACTTTTTTTTAAGAGTTGATAGTCAGTTGGAATGTTTTTCAGTGTGCCACATTAGGCTGTGTTCAAAATGGCAGTTTTAAAATAAATTTAAGAAGTGTTCACATCTTGAGCGTCAGTTGAGCTGCATAAAACCAAACACACAATTCTAACATTAAAGGAACTTTCTGTAATAAAGGCAAAGATCTGTGATGAAAGTGAATTCAGTTAAAGCCTACATTTCTATTAGTATTAAACTGCTATGCTCAATGAGCCATTTTGCTTTTGTTACTTAAAGAAAACTCTGTCACAAGTTCTTTTACCCTGTGTAATTGTGATGTTACAGTTAAATAAGGAGTAAAAGTCTTAAAGATTAGTGTTGCAGCTGCAATAGCCAGTCACTAGAGCGGCTCTATTGCATTTATTTTAATAACATTTTGCTGAGTAGTCACATATGTTGGTGTCTGTGTTGTCACGTGGCTCAGTAAGATTTCTCTAATAGTCATGTTCCTCATGCTGCCTCTATAAAAGTAATTTCTTGAGGCAGCTGAAAGCAGCTTCTGAAAATGCAGCTCTTTCTTGTAATTGTAGCCTCACAGAAGCACTTTGGCCAATATCTCTGCCTTTTCTCTAGTATCCTTTCATCTACCCTCAGGATCAATCTATGAACATCCCTTTGATTACCAGAAACAGGCAGGGGTCAGCTGCAGCACTCCCTTGTCCGCTTTGTTTTCATCTTGTTTTTGTTTGAGCCTCTTAAGCACAATGAACATCTGCTGTCACAACTTCAACATATGATTAGAGATCGGAACATGATCTGTTTATTTGTTGCTCTAGTTGTCAGTGCAGCCTTTCAACATTATTTTGCTGTTGAGAGTAAATCAGTAGAAACTCTGCGGGATATGTCGACCTCAGCTCTCTAACTGAAGCAGGCGCTGTGCCAGAGGAGCGGTGGGAGGCTGCATGGCTGCTCACTGCCAGACAAATGTTCACGGGTGGTAAATGACTGCTGAGAGAATCCAGGCCAGCGTTGATACACAGCTGAAGTGAGTAAGCAGTCGAGTTCACTGGCAGGCTGAAGTGTGGCGCAACGATTAAAGACAAAAACACTGAATGAGCAGCAGCCCAGTGGAAATGTCATCGCAATGATGCGTGAACGGGCAGCTCTGCTGAGTGTTTGCCTGGAGGATAAGAGGAGGTGTGAATTACCATAATCCTCAGAACATCTCCAGGTAAAAGTGAGAAGAATACTGGCTGTTTGCGCAGGTGCTGGATCAAATATGGAATTTAAAGTGCTCATAGTATGCTTTTCCATGTTTTCTAAGTTACAGATCAATTATTAACTTATATGTAATCAGAACACCCCCACCCCCGCCCCCCAAACCAAAAACAAAACAAAAAAAAGCCAAAATATGTTGTGGTATTTCTGTGCGCAAAAGACTTGGAGTTGATCCAGCATGTCTTATTGGATGTCTTTTTCTGAGACAGCAACAGTGAATGTTTGTTGTGTGGAGACATAATCAGTAGCGTTTCTGTGTCTTGGTTGCAGATGTTTATTGTGTTGTTAACTTTCATATACTGAGTCTGATTCTGGTTCCATCATGTATGGACATTGAGCTCATTTACAGGCACTCTTCAGAACATGGGTGTCATTGATTTAGTTTTTGATTAGTTCCTGTTTTATTTTGAAAGTCTGTGTCCCTGTGTTTAGTTTTAATTAGACTTCCCTTACTCCTGTCTGCCCTGATTGTTTGCACCTATGTCTTGTTAGTCATGTTTGTATATCTTGCCTTGTCTTTCCCTTCCTCCCTGCTGCTCCGTACTGTTTGTCTTCTGGGATATTACTTTTGACTGTAAAGGTAGCCCGAGTTTTGTTGGATCTCTGTGTTCTTTTGTTTTATTAAAGGGTTGTTGTTTTGCACTCCTGCCATCTTCATCTCCTTCATTCGGGTCCTGCCGCAATCTCTCCTACATCATGACAATGGGATTGTGGAAAAATATCTAAAATACCACTGTATATAATTTTTAATTACTAGGTGAGTACATCTGAATAAGCCTGAAATAACATAGTAACAGTCAAGAATAAAGACTTGGTAACAGCTCAACTTGGTGAATTTTAATTATTGAATGCAAAGGCAATTGGCATAACCAAGAGAATCAATATTACACCAGTTTTAGTACACTAAAGTACTTGAGGCGAGATAACTAATTCTCAGATCAGTCTTCAGAGGTGCGGAGGACAACTTGACTCAAACATTCAGACACAAACTTTGTTTGCCAACAGGAACTGAGTGTACTCATGTAGTACACCCAGGTCCCCTTGCTGTACTTGATTTTAGTGTGACACTCTTTTAAACTGTTATATTTAATAGCACTTGAGATCTCTCCCTCAAAAGAATTTGGGTGACTAAATAAAATAAAGTATCCTGCCCTTTTTGTAGTTAAGTTAACCCAGTAAATACAATAAACAGCAATGTACTTCAGAACCACACAAATTTGGCCAGTAATGAACTTATTGTATTTTTAAACTCAAAGATTTGTATAAAAAATTGGACAAGTCCCCTTTTGAAACAATGTTATTCACGCTTATATGCCAATGATAAAATAAAACCAGTGTTTTAGCTCAAATATTTCAATATTGAAAAATGGCATAAAATAATTGTCAAAGTAAAAATTCACTGTTGCAGGCCTTTCACATAAAGTGGAACATCCAAACACAAAATGGAGTTTTCTCCCTTCACGCTGAAACTTGCTACTTCCGGGGCGGTGGCCCTCTAAAGACTGGGGCACCAGGCATGGCAATCCTGTCTGACTTCCGTCAAATCCATTAAAACCAGAGCTCCTGCCACACACGTCTTGCTTGAAAAACTTAGTCTGCTGTGTCTTTTCTACATTCTGGCTCCCACATCTCTCTCTTGCTCTCTTGCCGCCTGCGTCACTTCCTGCTCAGGTTAATTTTTTTGTTCACTGCAGGTGGTTTATTGCATCTGTATAACCAAAAATAGTTTTACAAGCAACATTCTTACAGATAGGGTAGCACAGTGGCTTAGTGGTTAGCACTGTTGCCTCACAGCAAGAAGGTTCCTGGTTTGATTCCCGGCAGGAGGCTTTCTGTGTGGAGTTTACATGTTCTCCCCGTGCTTGCGTGACTTTTCTCTCGGTGCTCCGGTTTCCTCCCACAGTCCAAAAACATGTATATGAGGTTGATTGGGAACTCGGAATTGCCTGTAGGTGTGAGTGTGTATGGTTGTTTGTCTTTGTATGTGGCCCTGCAATGGACTGGCAAGTTGGCCAGCGTGTACCCCTTCCTCTCGCCAGCAGTGGGCTGGGATTGGGTCCAGCGGACCCCCTTGACCTAGTAATGGATTCAGCGGGTATAGAAAATGGATGGATGGACATTCTTACAGACAAAGACAAAATGTTTCAAATCATCGAACCACAAGGTAATTGGCAATGAACTTGAACTTTAAAAAAGAAAATCTTATTTAATATATAACTTTTATTTCTTGAGTCAGTTTTAATCACAAAATATTATGAATCTTCACAGGGCTACACTCACAAGAACTCGTAAAGGAGAAGAATAACAGAGTAAATGTATTGAAATAATACATTTCTATCCAACATAGCATTGATGACCATTTGCTATGCTGAAAATATCTTTGACAGGCACCAGGAGTCTTGAGCTCTTCTCATCAGCAGCCTCCAGGAATTCCACCAATCCCAAAACACTAAAGCCAAATCTATTTGTAAGAGCTGTTCTGATTCTGATACCAGGGTTGGAAATACTGGCAGATTCTGCCCAGAATAAGGGTTTTAGATTTTAAAGTATTTATATCTGTGCACCAATTGATACCACTTTTTATGACTCCCAATTCCTCTTGTATCTAAAAATCAGCACAGAAAGTGATGCAATAATGCCTTGCAACATCTTGTTTTGAGTTAACAGATGGAGATGTGAGTTTTGGATTGAGGTAGTGATGTAGCATCAATATTATGTCAGCAAAATGGTCTTCTTTAACACTGGAATGCTCACTGTGCAAGGCAGCAGTTTCCAGAGAAATGTCAGTAAATGTAAAAATAAAATTTAAGAAACATTCAGGTGAAAGGGCACAAATAACCTAAGTCAAAGGAAGAAATCAAAAAGGAAAATGGAGGAACCATTGCAGCAGAATTCTGAAGTTTATTTTAAACAATTAAGAACAATTCTGGCTATAATAAATAAAATTGTAGAATTTATTAATATACCTGACCAGGCCTTGACAGTTGTAGAGAATGTTGGATTTTGCCACTTAACTGGTATGGGATTGGTTCTCAGTAGTGGTTGTAATGAAGATCTTTTTATTCTGTTTCTGAAGTTGTGATCCAGTGGTTATCTATCATCACCACCTGAGCATCAGGGTGATGCTGCTGCTGGATTTAATGTCACAAATCTCAGTCTTTTGCTGTCAGGAGTCATGTCTGCATCTTCCTCCAACATCACATCCATAAATCTCCTTGTAGCCCTTCCAACCACCTTCTTCATTATTCTTCTTCCTTCTCACCTTCTTCTACCTGTTTATACCTGTGACATAGATGCTGTCTTTTTCCTGAATGGTGTGACAATTGTTTGCTGCTATGTTTTTGCTTGTCTTATTGTTGGAACAAATGATTGTGGAATCTACAGACATCTGGGAATTGTATCCAAGGAGAAACAACATATTTGAATATCTATAATTCATTTCCTGATGTCTTGGCTTCTGGAAACAGATTTTCTTGTGCTGTTATATTACGAAAGCCTTGAGTTTGAGAGTGTGGCTTAGATCCATCCAGAGATGTGCATCCAATTAACTCAAATGTCCGTCAGCCTGTCAGAAACCTGTAACGACAAATTATCATTATATAAAACTCTTGAAGCTTTTGAAGTCCCCAGTCAAAGTAGGATATATGAATAATGACTTTAACAAAAGTAATGCAAAACATTTGTAAAAATCTCTCATTATTCTGATGTTTTACCACAATAATGATAATCATAGATCATAAATCCTTACTGATCAGAAATGGAAACATTTCTTCAACTTTACCATCAGATATGGGGGTAAAAATGTTCAGAAGTCTTTTTGTTAAATGTAAATGTTTGTGTGTGACTGTGTGTCTGGGTCTTTTTGAGTTGTGTTTTAAGTTTGAATTCTTCACCTCCATTATTGTAATTCAGAAAATAATCAGTGCAAAATCCACAATCTTCCTAGAGCTTTTCAGGAAAACTCTTTATTCGGTCTGACAGGAAACTCACAAGTCTGTGGCCTGACCCAGCGGAGCTGAAATAACCACATTCTGGTCTGTCTCAATAACTGCAGCATTTTTAAAGAAACTTTGACATTCTCCAAACTGCAACTGTCAGAAAGTTTCATAGAAGCTCACAACTCCCACTGCAAGTCAGCAAAATGCAGACGCATCCGCGATAGCTGTATAAACTGGGACTGCAGTATGTCCTTTTTTCTATGATATACTTTACCTTGCAATATAAAATGTAAGAAATATTGCATCACCATAAAATGGTATAGTCAAATAAGAAAAAAAGAACATCCCTCAGACAAGGTCTAAACTTGACTGTCCCACAATGAGTTCATAAAAGTAAGAAAGTTAAAGTTAACCAACACACACATACACACACACACACACACACACACACACACACACACACACACACACACACACACACACACACACAC
>JAOWBL010005482.1:0-10193 GCA_028564865.1 Zenarchopterus dispar
GCAGGTAAATCAATAGAATACGTGCACAACCAGGACAATGAACGCAAGTGAAGATATATTACAGAGATTAGAGAATTATGCAGGTTATCAGGCTAAACCAAAGATCTAGCCAAACACCACCAGTGTGAAAGACACACGATACAGGAAAGGAGCACCCACAATGCAATGCCACCACGTGATAGTGAGAAAGTTCACTGGTGTGCGATTGTGTGCGTGATTGAAAGTACCAGAAGATGTAGAGCAGGACATGTTCACATTTGCAGTAAACTGTGGCTCAGCAGCAGTTTCAACGTTTTCTCTATGAGTAGGTGATAAGAAGACCAACAACACTCCTTCTTTATGCAAATACACATCTAAAACAGGATTATCTGATGGTCTCATGCAAATACTTCAGTATTTAGACAGGGAAACTCTACATGCCTGCTGGTATGCACAGATGGGACATGAACTACAAATTTGTTTGTTTCAACTGTTTGTTTCTTTGGACAAGAATAAAATTCAGTATTAAACAGATAAACTTGAAACTCAGATCCGAGTGGCTGCAACTTCTTGAAACAAATTCCTAGAAGATAATCTGTTCTGACTGATCATTTATTAAAAAAAGGACAAAGATTGATTAAACTGAAGAAAGAACTTCCAAAGTTCTTCTACTCGTTCCGAGAGCTTTAAACAGAGTGATAAGTGACTGTTTTCTCTCACCTGGAAATACTGTACAGCAGAGGACTCCTCTGTTCTTTCACTGAACGCTGAGTGCTCGCCAACATGTCCACGACAGTTTTTCAGAAGATTATAAAATGACTGGAAGTCTGAAGAGAAGGACAAACAATGATTTGCTTTCACCTTTTAGTTATTTTTGCTGAACATTCAGTGGGGAATTTTAATTTTTACAAACCTTTTTCTACGTCACTCCACCACTGGGAATTAACTGATTTTTTTGCATTGATTTGTGATAAAATATCTAATCTTCATCCAAGTAGCAATTATAGACAAACATAATGCACTTGAGCAGATAACATACAATTATTACATTTGTTTGTGTTTCAAAACACACTCACTTAATATTTAGAGTGCTCAAGGAAAAAGGAACTGAACCCATCAACTCATTACTTGTACAATAGATAACTTGGGTCAGTAGTTTACTCAACTGAAGTCAAGCTAAGGTGATGCAGCAGAACGACAATCCTAAACATGGAAGTAAATCTACCACAAAATGACTTCTGAGAAACAAAACCAGATCTGAGCCACGTGCAGATGCTGTGGAATGATCTCCAGAGACGTTCCCATCAGATATCCTACAAATGTGTTTGAGATGAAGCAGTTCTGGAAAGAGAAACAATTCAGAATTCCTCCTGAACATTGAGCAGTTCTGATCCAGAGGTGCTGGAAGATCTAGCTGCTGCTGCTGAAGAGGCTTCAACCAGCTGATAACTACAAGGAGACAGTTTCTACCCTAGTGATGTTTAATGTTCAATAAAACCAAACGTGATGAAGATCATGTCACATTTTATGTCAAATTAATGCAAAAAACCAGTCAATTGTGACAAGTTAAATTGTCTGTGACACTTTCACAACTTTTCATGCAAGATTATTCCCCCGAGGTCGATAAAAGAATCAGTGCAGTAGTGTTTGTTTGTTATAGACTTGGTCACACTGAGATCCAGGTTCACGTCTACAAGCTTAAGAGTACCTGCAGGTGATGAAAACTGCAGGAGGACGCTGTTGCAACCCAACGTGATAATGAACGACTGCTTCCCCACGCGGCTGCACTCTGTCTCCCGGGAAACGGAACACTTGAACACACTCGTTTCCTCTCCTGGAAAGAAAGTGAGGGCACAAGTAAGACTTGGGACACAAGTTATTCTTAGAAGATAAAAGAAAGGAGATAAAAATGCCTTGATTTCTCCACTTTACTATGTAAAAGCATTTGTAAATGTCTATTTCAGAAATTTGCTTTTTTTGTTCTTTAAATAAAGTGTGTGCCTTGATTCCTCAAATAATTGAGTTGATATTATTGACAAATACGCGTTTCTGAAAAGACAAAAAAGGCTTCAACAAACTTCAACAAAAAACAGAAATTACATAGATGAGTGAAAGTGCTCGTGTTTTTTAATGAGTGTATATATAAGATAAAAATGCTATCCTCCAGTAAAATGAAAGTCAAACATTTCTCAGACGGACATTTAGAGAAAGAGAACTGTGGGGAACAGAGGGACCGACGATCTGGTTTCTAAAAAACTGAAAACTAGCTGATGGAAGCTGTGTGAGTCAGCACATGGAGGTGTCCAGGAACTGCTCTTACGTTAACAAAAAGTTATATTATATATATATATATATATATATATATATATATATATATATATATATATATATATGTGTGTGTGTGTGTGTGTATACATGTGTGTGTGTGTGTGTATATATATATATATACACACACACATATATACATACATACATACACACACACACACACATATACATATATACATATATATATATATATATATATATATATCTATATCTATCTCTATCAATATCTCTCTCTCTATCGATATATCTCTATCGATATATCTCTATCGATATCTCTATCGATATATCTCTATCTCTATCGATATCTCTATCGATATATGTCTATTTCTATCTCTATCTCGATATCTCTATCGATCTATCTCTATCTCGATATCTCTATCGATCTATCTCTATCTCTCTATCGATATATTTCTATCGATGTCTATCGATATCTCTATTTCTATCTCTATCGATATATCTCTATCTCTATCGATATATCTCTATCTCGATATCTCTATCTCGATATCTCTATCGATCTATCTCTATCTCTCTATCGATATATTTCTATCGATGTCTATCGATATGTCTATTTCTATCTCTATCGATATATCTCTATCGATATATCTCTATTTCTATCTCTATCGATATATCTCTATTTCTATCTCTATCGATATATCTCTATTTCTATCTCTATCGATATATCTCTATTTCTATCTCTATCGATATATCTCTATTGATATATGTCTATTTCTATCTCTATCTCGATATCTCTATCGATATATCTCTATCTCGATATCTCTATCGATATATTTCTGTCTCGATATCTCTATCGATATATTTCTATCAATGTCTATCGATATGTCTATTTCTATCTCTATCAATATATCTCTATCGATATATCTCTATTTCTATCTCTATCTCGATATCTCTATCGATATATCTCTATCGATCTATCTCTATCTCGATATCTCTATCGATATATCTCTATCGATGTCTATCGATATGTCTATTTCTATCTCTATCGATATATCTCTATCGATATATCTCTATCGATATATCTCTATTTCTCTCTCTATATCTCTATTTCTATCTCTATATCTCTATCTCTATCGATATATCTCTATTTCTATCTCTATCGATATATCTCTATTTCTATCTCTATCGATATATCTCTATCGATATATCTCTATTTCTATCTCTATCTCGATATCTCTATCGATATATCTCTATCGATCTATCTCTATCTCGATATCGCTATCGATATATCTCTATCGATGTCTGTCGATGTGTCTATTTCTATCTCTCTATTTCTATCTCTATATCTCTATCTCTATCGAGATATCGCTATCTCTATCGATATATCTCTATCTCTATCGATATATCTCTATTTCTATCTCTATCGATATATCTCTATCGATATATCTATCTCTATAGATAGAGAGATAGAGAGATAGATAGATAAATAACTTTTTCAAATGCTCTACTGTAAATAAAATGTGGATTTATGGGACTTCTAAATCATTAAACTCTGCTCCTTTACATTTTAGCATCTAAATTTTTTATTTTTTTAAAGTGTGTTAGTGGTAATCCAGAAAATGAGGTAAAACCCCTCTCTAAGAGTCACACTTCAATAAAATATCAGTTCAGACAAATTAGATAATTTAGTATCTAGATGCTCATTTCCCACTGAGATAAGAAGTTGGTTAGGTTTGGTAAGCTAAGTTCTTTTGAGTTCAGAATTTCACAATATTTTTTTTATTTCCTGAAAATGTTCAAGTTGTACTTTTCACATCCTGAAAGTACTAACATGTGTGTCGTAATTAGAGGGAAATAACACAACTACAAACTTATTCCTTTGGAAAAAAAACAACACCCTTTTTCATACAAAACTAAAAAAGTCTTAAGTGCCAGTAGTATTTAGTCTCTTTAAGATACAAACTGAAAGCGATAAAGTTAGAGGTGGATTGATTAAACGGTTGGCTGATTATATATTATTATTGTCCTTTTTTTATTGTCAACAAGCATCAACCATAAAAACCACATATTGGTTGACCTCTAAATAATATGGAGACAACATAAAAACCACACAATCTCTGAACAAAATGACTATTAAAAGTTTTTAATTAATGTGAGCTCCCTCAGAGCCAAGCACAGATTTAACTTTTTTTTTTTTAAAAGAATACTGTCCCATACAGATGTTCATCAGGATTTTATTCTGTTCTGGTTTAAGAAAATCAGGTTACTGGAGTTTCTGTCTGGTTCTTAATGAAACTGAAAAATAAATACGATTGATGTGATAACTGGACTTCGCCTTTCTTTTTATTTGCCCCCGGTCACGGCTCTGAGCGCTCATGAGGCCTGTTATAAGCGCTTTTTGATTGAACTCTGCGCTTTTCTTTGAGTTCAGCATCACATTGGAGGACTCCAGCTGAGCGGAGGGTTCTTCTCGGCTGGACGTCTGCCGCGGAGCGGCTCTGATGCTCCTCCGCGCAGGAGGGAAGGAGGCGGCGGGGACTCGCTCATTGTTCCAATGAGAACAAAGATGAATGCATAATTAATGAGGGCCCCGGTTTCGTGTGATATCCTTTTATCTAAAGACTACAGAACTATAAAATGTAACTACACGTTAATTTTGAGGAGCAGCTGAGCGTGTACACAGCGGAACGGTTTCGTCCTTCGGCCGGATCGCAGTGCACATCCGTGGGTCAGGAGGGACGTACCTTACACCCCAAGTCCAAAACAATTCCGAGCGGCTAATTCAACGTAAAACTAAAACACTTAAATGTCTCACATAGCAGAATACGTTTATTCACGAGACCGTCTGGGACTTCTATGTGTTCAATTACAAGTTAAAAAGGCGCTGCTCTCAGACACGTTTAGGTGACTGAACCAGGCTAGTGGCATTGTTTAACTAGCATTTAAGTACATATTGAGCTGACGCGCATACGGATGGGACTACTTTACGTTCTCCGTGTGTTGTGGTTGACTTTTATGAGGGAAACTGCCACCAAGGTTAGCGAGCCAGCGGATCCCGTCTTTAAACAAAACAAATACATCGAGTTTTAGCGGCGTCCTCGTGATGAGCAGGGCTGCGTGGTTTCTGCTAACGCCGCGGCTGCGTAGCATTAGCCGCGGAGGTCCACACACACAGGCCGAACATCCGACAGCAGCGGCCGAAAAAGTCCACTTACCATTGGAGAGATTGATAAGCGCGGAGTCTTGCGAGGTTTTCACTTCTAACCGCAGCGTCTGCTGCTCTGAATGTCGCTGTATGTCTCCATTTGCGTCTCCGATGGAGAGGAGCCGCACGCCGGGGAACACAGAGACCGCCATGTTCGATCTGTGAGTGGAGAGACGGGTCGATGGCGCTCACATCCAAACCCAAACCGCGCACTGCTCTCTTACGGAGGCAGGCCGGCTGGTGACACGACGCAACAGCGCCCCCGCCAGGCCAGAGCTGCTACTGCCTAAACATTGACGCGTAGTAATTGAAGGAGTGAATAATGAACACCCGCACTCTTCTCCTGTTCACTCGTCTGTATTAAGTGAGGGAAAACAAGCGTTACTCTTCCTCATAGACATGTATATATGTCTATGCTCTCCCTACTGGAGCCCTGAGGTTGCACACGAGCATACAGGAGCTGGCTGTCTCTCTTTAGTTTATAAAAAAGGTAAAACAGACTAGTCAGCACAGAAATTCAAATTATGGCAATGACAAGAATGCCTGAAAATGAAAAATATCTGTATACGTCGTCACCTGTCACACCAGCAGTTCTTCGACTGGCCGCTAGAGTGTCTTCAAAAAAGAGCCAATCTGTTGACTGCAATGTTGAAAAGTCCAACTTCACAGAAGAAATACACGTAATTACAGCCTGGTTGAAAAATCTTTTTGGGCAAATTCTTTTGTACCCCATTTATTTAAAGCTATAAATGTATTTCTAGTACAAGATGTAGCTTTTTGATTGACAGTTGGCTCAGCCATTTTCACTCCCTAGCCTTTTTACAGTCATGCTACAAAGCTAAGTGAAATAACTGGTATTTTATACTATAGATATTTTAAAAAAAATTAATGGACAAAGCATTGGGTCTTGTGACCCAGTGGTTTCTGAAGAGTGGTTTTGAAGCCCATTTTTCTCGGTATTTTTTTAACCAGTCCTTATTTACATGCACACATACGTTTCTTCTGTAAAATTGGACTTTTCAACATTTTTGCAGACAGCCTCTAGTGTTCAGTCGATGAATTGCAACAAGTCTTAGCAGCAGATGAAACTCGACGCTGAAGTTAGCTGTTTGGCGCGTGGATCCGCCTGCAGCTCCCAATGCAGTTTACAAGTTTCCCCCGCTTCTGCTGCAGCTCCTCCAATCACAGGCAGGGGGCGTGTTCGCTGAATGTCGCTTCAAGGACTAGCTCCAGACAACCCCGCTCCCTCCACTCCAGCTCCATGTAAACATTCACAAGCTGCTGCTCAAGGGAAACTAGATGTGAAGCGATTGAAAAAGGTTTATTGAAAACGGCAAACACCGGAGGAAAAGTTACAGACTTCTTTGGCAGTTAGTGTTTACACATGTGAGCAAAGTAAACAGAAGAAAACTATTACAGAAAACAAAGACAAAAAAAAAAAAAATTGTTCTTGAAATAAAATAGGCAAATATTGAATTGGCGTTTCAGCAATGCAGAGCTAAAGGACTTTAAAGGTTTTCAGTCGGATGTGAAATTAGCAGTATTTCATCTTGACAGATAATCATCTAGTTTTGACTCCAGAGTTTGATGCTTGATGTTCTCCCATCTTCTCATTTGACTTTAGAGCCCTCATGCTTTTTCATCTGGTGGCTTCTCAAATACTTCACAAGGTCTCTGGTTTTTATTTTGCTCATTTGTTTTATATTCAACAGCATTGATGCCACCTCTGGAAACCATAGTTGTGCATAATAAGCAATCAAGCTTCAAATAATGTCATTCTGCATCAATAAGGCTAATGCTAGAGAGCTATTCTGACAAGTTGCATCTCACCTCTTCTCTACCTGAGAAAAACCATCGAAGAAAAACAGGAAGTTTCACAGCAGTATTGTGCAGCTCCTGTGCAGACTTTTAAATTCTGCTTATAAAAATGATGTGGCATAAGTACTTATCACTTATTTTTGTCAGAATAAGTGAGTATTTTCAATACTTGTATCATAACTGGAACAACTCTGGTAAAAATATCATCATGGTAAATGTATTTTTACAGTGACATTACAGCGATTTAAATGGTAAAGAAAAGCTGTTTTAACAAAGACGTAGTACTGCTGACCAATGAACATGTAGAGAAAATCATGAATCAAATCATATTAAGTTTAAGCTCCATTCTGGGTAACATTTAGGGATGAAAATAAACCTGATAGGATCATCTTTGAATATGACTTATTCTCAACACAGCTGCAGGAGTTGTGTCGGTGAATCTAGCTTTCTGTCCGCAGAGCCACTGGTTCCATATATGTTTTGAGGATCCACGAGTACTTTAGGGTCTGGCACTTGTTCACAGCTCTAAAACGATATAAAACATGTTTACATGAAGCAGAAGTTGTTCAGCAGTTTCAGTGTTAGAAAACAATAAAAAGTCACACCTGGAAAGATAAAGATCATTTCATGATGGCAGCACTGCTGACACTTCAGAGCAGCACGCATGACTTGGGAGGCCTGAAGGGGTTATCGCTGGAGGGAACCCCCGTCAGGAGTGGGTCTTTGTGAGCATTCTGCAAACAAAAAGTCTTCAGTTCTGCAGCAGCCTGAGAGACCTGAAAATATTAAAAGAGCAGAAGACAAGTTTGTGAAGGTTCACTGATTATGGTCAATATCCATCAAGCTGATGATCCATTTCCTGTACTTTCTGCATCCTAAGGGAGCTGGAGCTGGAGATCTCCTTTGACCAGTCCCAAGGTCCATCACAGGACACACGCTCAAACTACTTTCTACAGACAATTTAGAATCACCAATCATGCGTTTGGACTTGGAGAATCCAAAGTACCTAGAGGAAACACATACAGGTTCATGGAGGAGAAAAACCCATCCACAAATCAAACTGGTAACTCTGGAGGTCAGTGCCAGTCACCACCTGAGTTCAAATAAACCTAGTTACACCCAAACCAGTTAAAACTGAAGATGTTCTAGTTACCGTTCTTTCATTTCCAAAACCGGGCTTTGGAATCTACCGATAGTGAGTACACTCAAAAAAAGTAACACTTTCAAATTTACTTCAAGATGTTCTGTCAAGAGGTTCTACACAGCAGAATTAAGTGATTGTTAAAGTACTTTTTTAAAACTTAATATAGATCCAGTGAAGTCAAGTACTTAAAATTTACTTAATCCACCCATGTGAAACCACTTTACATAACATTTTAAAGTAAATTTGAAGTTAACTTTGTTTAGAAGAGGGATTTAGCAGTTTCAATGCTGTTATCAGCAATCATGGTAAATTTTAATGGTAAATAAAAAACAGTGTTATTCTTATGTTAATTTTTTTCTTTTTAATATTTACGCCCACTGACAAGAGCAAATCATCCAGGTCAATAAATTCTGCGGTTTATCTGTCATTGTTCTGGTTTCTGGCTTTCTTCGGGAATTTCCTCATTTTTGAGTTCACTATTGAGGTCTTTACTTTTGACCTGATAAATGTGTGGTTTTTTAACTGATGGATCCTTAAATGTTTAATAAGGTTGTTCATGTTTTTGTTTTGTTTTTTGCAACATTTGATCCACCTGCAAAAACTACCTTGGATAGTAAGCATATTGAATTTTTCTCAGAGTGACTTTGTCATATTTTCAATGTAACACTGATAACAGATAGCTGGTTGAGTCCAGGAAGTCACAACCGTAGACTGTATTAAACATCAGCCAAAGCATCAGGTCATGTGACCTGATGGTTTCTGAAGAAAGGTTTTGAAGCCCGTTTTTCTACTTACAGGGCGTGGTCATGTTGCTTCAAAAGCTGACGGGAACACGCCCACCACATGTCAGTCAAAGTTAGGTTTGCTCCCGGCTCCTTCATCCAATCCCTGCTTAAGTATCTGCAGAGCTGCCATCAGACATTTGCAGGAGAATATACCATTTAATATGTTGACTTGACAACATAATCAAAAATGATCATCTTGTTTACCCACTACTGGGTTTGTAGAAATAGCCAATTGCTTCGTTAAGTGCGGTAGGATGACGATTATGGATAAAGAATTGATAACTGCTCGCTATCGGCTGAGCCAACTGTCAATCATGTTAGAAATAAATTTGTTATATAAACTCTCCTGGCATAGTGCAAAAAGATTTACTCTCTTCAGAGTTGTCACTGATGTAAAATCAACCGATTGAAACCAAAACGTTTTCGTGAACCAGTGTGTAAATATGTTTATTTTTGCTCTAAAGTTGGACATTTTAATATGGGAGTCAATGGAGACTGATTAAGTTTTGCGGTCTTTAGTGGTGAGTCGAGGAACTGCAACAAAACATGAGCTTCAACCTGGAAGTAAGATGGTTGGTGCTCGGTCAGATCCCGCTGATTCTTTACCTGGAGACTCTAAACAGGAAGTTACAAGGCAGTTACTGTGTAACTTCCTGTACTTTTGCTTTCTAAACAGCAAAGAAGAATTGGGATTTTGTTTATAAAACTTTCATTATATTGGATGGTTAAAAAATGTAAATAACTACAGGGCCCTGCAAAAGCATTCACCCCCTTGGATGTTTGACCTTTATGCTGCTTTCATAAATCACTCATGGTCAATAACATTTGTCTTTCTTTACACAAAAATTTACTACAAAAAAAACCTTTAATGTCAATGTGAAAACAGATTTCTACAAAGTAATGTCAATGAAACAAAAGTATAAAATGAAATATAATTGTTTGCATATTTATTTACCCCCTTCAAGTCAGTATTTAGTAG
>JAOWBL010005483.1:0-10193 GCA_028564865.1 Zenarchopterus dispar
TGTGTGTGTGTGTGTGTGTGTGTGTGTTTAAATGAACTCATGAATTCAGATAAAGACCCTCATCCAGAAGTTTATTACCAAGCAAGAAACCATCAGCTTGGTGGTGGTTCCATGCAACGTGGACATTGCAACCACTGAAGCTTTAAAGATGGCACAGCAGGTGGATCCTGAGGGAGAAAGAACTCTTGGTAATTAGAAATAGTGTTGTCAGAGTTCCATCTTGCTTTTAGATGACTTATTCAGTTCTTAGACATTCCTCTGTCTGTCTCTTAGGTATTTTGACCAAGCCTGACCTGGTGGACAAAGGCACAGAAGAGACGGTGGTTGACACTGTCCAAAACAAGGTGATCCCCCTGAAGAAAGGGTACATGATTGTCAGGTGTAGGGGTCAGACAGAAATCAAAAAGAAGGTGTCTCTCGCTGAAGCTCTGAAGAAAGAAAAAGCTTTCTTCAAAGACCATGCACATTTCAAGTAGGTTCAGTTCTAATTGGGAGCTATACAAAGCAACACTTGTGGTATGATAGTGCTAAATGCCATTTTCTTTGTTCTGTAGGTCCCTCTATTATGAAGGTCAAGCCACTGTTTCTAAACTGGCAGAAAAACTTACCCTGGAGCTGGTGAATCACATCCAGGTGACTATTTCTCACTTCTACACATTTAAGGGTACATAGATTTGGCGACTACTAATTCAACAACTCCGTAACTTTGCTTGGTATTGCCTGGGTTTGAAAACGTCTTTCAGCTGCTCAGATTTGCACAGTGACATCCCAGACCCAGATTGGACGAAAATGATCTATTTTTACATCAAGGTGTCTTCACATGAAGCTGTATTCGCTGTATCTTAGAAGTGTATTGTTCAAGGCACACTGTCAGTGTCAAGAAACACTGGCAGAGAGAGGACAAGCAACTCCACTCGAAGCTAAGTGGAAGAGACATAGTTGATAAATGCGTATCTGGCTAAAGTACTTAGCTAAAATGTACTTTAGCCATACATTGGCGAAAGTATGTCAAAGACATTTATTTTAAACCTCAGCAACCTTGGCAGGGGGGTCACATGCTTGTGGGGATCCCGGGCTGCCAGGGAGGGGGGTTGAGTAGTTGGCAGGTGATGATGACAATAACTACCCTTGTTATTGTTGGTGGTACTTGTAATAGTTATAGTACCAATAATGATATTAAGATTATTTTTATTATTGGCCCTAGGGTTGTTGTTGCTGTTCTGTCTCTTGTCACCATTATTATTACTATATGTATATGTATGTACTATATGATATTTTCAGGTATACATATTGCTCCTTCTCCCTATATATATGTCGACGATCAAGTGTGGATATATGTGTGTATAAATGTCTGTAACTGGTTGCCTGTATGTTTATAATTTAATGTACATACTTGTATATATGTTGGTGTATGCCTGTGCACACATTCAAAATTGTACAAACTTACACACATTCCATTTTCTCTCTCTCTCTCTCTCTCTCACACACACACACACACACACAAACACACAGACACATGCTCACTCACACACTGTTTTCTGTTTGCCCCCTTTTCTTTTGTGTCTATTTGTCTTTTGCTATCACGTCTGTCTTCTACTGTAATACATCTCATCACGAAAACACATCACACAAAAATACAAAAAATACAGTGATCACCACACTACACACACTGCATCCATTACTGTCTTCGTCTTTTTGTCAGTCTTGTACTTTTGTGTTTCACATTGGTGGTTTAGTCCCCCTTAAGCAGAATTAGGAAGTCAGATATTTATAAAATATGTGAGATTAGACTGTCAAGTAGGACTGGTGAAGGACACACACCTCACATTAATGCACCATAGGAAAATGTCTGCTGCAAGATTAAAATGCATGTATACATATCCATTGGATAAAGGTTTTGCCAAATCATGGTACTAACCATTAACATATATGCAGACAAAAAAAAAAAAAACCCTCTACAAATTCAGCCAGCTTAAAACACATTTGAAGTCTCCTTTAGAGCCTCTGTGCAGATGAATATGCTCATTTTTGCTGTTAATATTACCCCCACATGATTTCTAGAAATCTCTGCCTCGGCTTGAAGAGCAAATAGAGATGAAACTGAAGGAGACTCAAGCAAAGGTGGACAAATTAGGCATGGGCCCCCCATCTGACCCCACGGACAGACTTGGTTATCTCATTGATGTGAGTTTTCCAGATGGTGCTTCCATCTTGCAACTAAAAGTGTAACCAAAATAATTAAAAATTTATATGAAACAAAAAAAAAAAATTAATATGCATTTTTTATATTTTAGAGAGTGACTGCATTTACACAGGATGCTATCAGCCTCACCAAAGGGGAGGATCTAAGATGTGGAGTAAAGTCCAGAATCTTCTCTGTACTCAGACAACAATTTGCAGTTTGGAAGAGTGTCATCGATAACTCTGAAATAACATGTGAGTGATTTAACATCCTTCATGCCTCCTCTAATTGTTGCACACAACAAGTTCTTAAAGTCTCTTTCCATTGGAAATGAAGCATGTGTTACACTTTCAAACACCAAATAATGTGATTTTATTGTGAATAATTTGCAGTCAACTGGACTGTTCATAGAGAAGTGGCTCAGTATGAGAAAAGGTACCGTGGAAAAGAACTGCCAGGTTTCATCAACTACAAGACGTTTGAGAACATGATCCAGGAGCAGATGAAAGAGCTGGAAGAGCCTGCTGTCCTGAAACTCAAGGAGGTGGCAGGCAGGTCTTATTTTGCTGTTTTTGTTTTGTTTTCTTTGTTTGTTTTGTTTTTGTTTTTTTGCTGCCTTATTTTGTTACAACGATTGAAGACTATGAGACTGTCACATTTTCATGCTAAAGCTGTACTTCAGCTTTAATGACAAAATGTATATTTTTAGTTGCAGTACATCACTGCTGATTAGATTGTAGAAAAAAAACACCGTGCCATACCTGATAAATAAGGAAAAAGGCAGTTGTGATGATGCAGTTTTGGGGGACTGAAAATACTTTAGACTGCTGTGTTGTCTTTATATGTTGTCCTTAAAAAATCCTGAATCTGTGCGCATATTTGTGTTTTGATGATTTGTAAATTTAAATATAGGTATTGTTTTTAACTGAATTGTAGCATTGATCCTACTCGATCACATATTGTAGCCATATCTCGTATATTATAGTTTCCAGGTGTTCTATCATTTGGATATTACATTGTGTCTTTTTTTATCATTTATAGAAATTGTGAAGAAAGAGCTGTTTGAGCTGGCACAAAGCAGCTTGGTTGGGATGCCTAATCTGATCAGGGCAGCTAAGGTATGCTTTTTGTTCTTTTTGAAATTGTGTACTCATTTCTTATCATTACTCTTGAGTTGTAAATAAAGGCTTTATAATATTTTCATACATAGATCTAGAAGAATCAAGCTTGCTTAATTAACAATTTAACCAGAAGGAAAAATACAAAACATACATCATACTGCTTTTTCAATCCTTCATCAACATTTTTAATCAATTTTGGCAACAATGACAACTTCTGCAAGTTCGTATCCATCAAGAAGCCTATTCCATCTGTCTGTGGGCTGTTTGCCATGTTTGCACCCACACAAAGACCTAATTATATCCATATCCCTCAAAACAAGATGCATTACTTGGGATTATTGTCTACACAATGGGGCTCAGATCAGCACAGTCTACATAATTTGATTATTATTACGTATGAACTTATTTGAGGTTGGAAAATTCTGTTCACACTGCAGTGTCTTATTTATTTGATTCTTTTTCAGGCTGATATCAGAATTTTGCTGTGGCTCTAAATGCAGGAGGATTTTAATCAGGCAGCGTTTCTTACACATTCATAACAGTGTAAACAAGAATTCCAGCATTCTCGCATGACTAAACAAATATCATACAACTCCTTGCAGTCAGGCACTGACTTAGTCACATGATGGTTTTATGTTTTATATGGCCTCATTGTAAACATTGGATGCTTTGGGTAAATTACTGTAATTGCTGCTGCCGTTACTAGGCTCATTTGCAACATATTCTGTGGAATACACCTGCTACAATATTTAAGGCTCATTTATAATATCCATTTTTATCAATTTCATCATCTTTTATATCTTTGATCTATTTTAATATTCATTGTATTGTTACTATTTATATTCAGTTGCTGCTAGCCAACCCAGGTTGCTGTATTTCATCTCTGTGTGTTTTACTGGATAAGACAAACAGGTGCTCAAAGTGGCAATGGTTACAATTACACACACATGTAGATGGTGTATTTGAAACAAAATTTGCAAAATGTCTATATACACATCTCACATGAAGTCAAGAGCTAAAGAAAAAACTTCAAACCATTTTACTTGTCATGTCAGGGGTCACAATAAGGAATCCTGACATCTGCAGCCAGATGTTTCTGTATGACAATGAAAGTTTAAATACAAGTTGTTTGTTTGTTTTAGTTAGTGGATAAAATAAGTTTTGGATATTGAAAATGACACACAATTTAGGAGTGCTGAAGGTTTGACTGTTTTGAAATATTGTATTAAAGAATAAAATTTTAGACTGTTTTGTGTGGTTTCAGATGAGGATTGAATCCATCAGAAGTGAGAAGGAAACTGCGGCAGAGTCCATGCTGAGGACTCAGTTTAGGATGGAGTTGATCATTTACACTCAGGACTCCAGATACAGCAAAAAGATAGGGAAGCGGAAGAGGGAAGAGAACAGCTTCAAACCTACAAACCTTAACGACGGCGGGGCCAGCCTAAAGGAGATGATGCAACATCTTAAATCTTATCACCAAGTAAGTGTTCCTGAATGCCACTGCATATTTTACAAGGTAGCAATCTGTTTTGGAAGTTACAGGCATGTTATCCCTGATATCAAACCCATGAAATCTCATAGTTTTTAAAAGATTTGGTGTCATCAGCCACCTCAGCGATTTCAGCATCTCAAAATTTGACCACCTGCTTCCTCCTGAAGTCTAAAATCATGTCAGGTTGCTTGGTGATTCCACATTTTCCCCAGGAGTGAGCAAGAGCATACATTTCTATTTGTCTTGTTTATCTCATGTAGCCCTGAGATGGACTGACAATCTGTCTAGGATGAGCCCTTTTTCTCTCTGAATGACAGCTAGAAAAGGCTTTCAGAACCTCCATGACCCTAAGTGGGATGAAGTGGGTCTAGAAAGATAGAACAAGAGGATGGGAAGTTTGCTGTCAAATCTGTTTATTGCAGTTCCATAATGACATTAAGACATCTAGGCAAAGTGGATTTAATGATCTTATTATACTTGAAAATTGTTTCCACTAGTTAAACATAAAGGCTCGCAAACTAAGGATTTACGCAAAGTCAAGCTATGAGCTTACAACCTAGCTCAAGGAATTTACAATACATAAATAAAAACCAGTTATATGAAACCCAACTGCAGTCAGACAAAGTCAACCGCAGTCACAGTCAGACACCTGAACAGGCTGCTCCGACAAAGTAAACTGAATTAGGCTTGAATAACAGTGCACTTTGAGGACTGGCACAGCAGAGCTGAATGTCAGTCGATCCAGAGTTAAGCCAGGTACCAAGAGACAGAAAAGCACAAACAAAAGGGTCAAAATGAAAAATGAAATAATAACTAATTAGAATAATTAATGGGTTTACTCCATAAAAAGTGGATAACTATTCCCTCTCATAATAATGTATATAGTAAAAGTATATGTGTTTCATTCAGTTTTTCCCGTGACGCAGCGCAAAGAACTGCAGATCAGAAGACTCATTTTGCTCACCATTTTCAGTGACTTGCGTAGATGTTGCCTTTAGGTATGCGTGCACCAAATTTTTTAAAACTACAAATAAAGGTACAAAGGTATAATTTACATAGGTATAAATTTGTTCTTGTTCAAAGGCAAACCTTTCGACAGTGCATATTTCTAGACAGAAATAACAGCTTGTAAAGAAAATAATCCTTTAATTTAGGCCGAATTTAATTTCACTTTTACCTTTTGCAACGTGATGTTCAAACATATTTTGTTTTTCAGATGAAGTCCAATAAGAACTTATAATGCAGTTTATTGTAAGCTAAAGGATATAAACATTATTAAAGAGGAAGTTAGGAAACACATGAGAAAACTTACAATTTATAATCAAATTTATGTTTTTCCCCAAAACAGCTCCAAATTCAGGTATATTTCAGACATAACTGATATTTTTACAGCATACAGCTGTACAGGATCCAGCTTTATGTTAAATCCCTATCTTGTCACTAACCTACAGATTGCTGGGCAACGTCTGGCCGACCAGGTCCCACTGGTGATCCAGTACCAGATGTTGCAGGAGCTTACCGCCCAGCTGCAGAGAGAGATGCTCCAGATGCTTCAAGACAAGGAGAAAATGGAGTCCTTGCTTCAAGAGGACTGCAACATAAGAAACAACAGAAACCACCTGCAGAATTGCATTAAGCGTCTGACAAAAGCACGCATTATCTTAAGTGAATTTAGCATTACCATTTATGACTTCAGCATGACACCAGTGGGGGGAAGCACTTGAACCCAGAATCCTGACTTAACTGATATTATAAAGGAGAGGTTTGGTAGAAATTTTTAGTAGAAATGTAGAGCTCAATCTGGAAAAAAACTCTCAGTTTTACTTCAAAGGTACTCTATGTAGCAATACCACTCCCAACCAAGTGCAGCATTTTACAAAAAAGTCAATGCATAAGATGCCAGAAAGCCTATAGTACTATCTGCCCCTCCGTCACGAACTGTACAAATATAGAGTGATGCCACTGTGCAACAGCTGTAGCTTTTGTGTAAATATTTGCATAAATTAGACACAGTAATTTGATAGTAGGCTAAAGTGGGAGAGGCTTTGCTAGTTCTGTATCATATTTAGTTTCTCTATATGCTAAGAGTTAGAGAAGGAAAGCAATGCTAATATTAGCCTTCGTTTTGTCTCTTTTTTCATTTAATCACGGTTTCCTTACAACTTTTACAATTCATTAAAATTATTTTAAAATTTTTAAATTTAAAAAAAAAAACATTGAAGGATGCTGGTGAGATAATTGCATATATTATTGCTGGTGGCTTCCCCAACTTCCAGTCTAATTTTGTTCACACGTTACCTGATCTGACAGCACCTAAATTATGGTACAGTCTTCCACCATGTTTAAGATCTGTTCCCACTTTAGTACTTTTACATCTTTTTTGAAGACTCATTGATTCTTTCTGGGTTTTGTTGCAGATTGAGAGTTTTAACCAGTTTTCATAAGTTTTACCATTTTAACATTTCAATTTAAGGCTGTTGTTTCATTACATTTTATCACCACTTATTATTATTTGACTATGTATCATGAATGTATAGTGTTTTATCTTTGTTTTGTAAAGCATTTTGGTTTTCAGTGTGCTATATAAATAAAGTTGACTTGACCCAACTGGACAAATCACTTTTGTCAACAGAACACATTCTTAAAGTAGACATAACCACAGACATAAAACTTAAATTGTTTATTTGCAACTGGAGAGCAGGAACAAGCAGTGGTACTGGCTGTTTATGCTATTATTTGTGGAAAATACAAACAAAAAAAAAGACAAGATACATGGGTAAAGGCATGTATTAGCTTGTATGAACATCAGATTTTCTTGTTACAGAGAGCGGTAGGGGGTGAGTAGTTACCTTCTCTAACTGGGGAGTGGTATATTGCGTTTACAGCGACTGTGACCTCCTATTTACTATGTTGTGCACCGTATAGCTTGGTCATCATTTTTTAGCACACAGTGCATCATGAAAATTAGTATACAACTGATGGTCACTACATTACAATACATTTTATCTGCAACACCAGTAAATCAATGAACAGATTCCTTTCTTAACTGTGATATTGGCCCTGCACTTGTTCCCTCATAGACTCCAGATTTATGGCATGGATCTGCCATCAGTCGAAGATGACTGCCGGCGGGTGTTATTCACACATAGCAATACCATGCTGATGGGCAACCACCAACTCATCAGTTTACCACCAGCTGGCTTTAAACTATGATCTGTCCAGTCAGTCCTCTCATCCTGACGGACATGTAAATAGAAAATTGCCAACAGTCAGTGGAACTTCTTTATTTGACTGTATGATGCTAGGCCAAATGCTATCGCACCCAACACTAGACGTCCATGGACATCTTTTTTGGGTGATTTATGCTCAGCCCATCATTTAGCCATAAAAAAGATATTGAGTATTGGCCTGTGTCAATAGATGTCTCGATTTAGACACCATTTCTATGTCTAAAAAAAGACAACTTTTCACCTTTCACTTTTCAACCAAAACAAAATGTGGTTTAGACATAGTTGCTTTTTAAACATTGGGAAGTTTCAAAGTAACTTTGCTGTGTGGGATAATAGTTTATATCACCTCTGGGACAAAGTGGACTGTTTCTATCTACATCGATGGTTCTTTTTTCAAGACAACAAATCTATGGTTAACATGGCATTAATAGGGAACATTTTCTTTGTTATAATTACATTAATTTAGTTGATCTTTATATGTCTTAAAATATAAAATCTTATAGCTTGCAGCCACATTTTATGTAACTTTGATCTACTATGGATAGATTTATTATCTGAAATGAGAAAAATAAAGAAAAATTATAATCTTGAGAAATCATAGAGCAGCAGGGACTGTTTATAGATATTTTCAATCATGTAGAAATTAAACAAGAGCAAAACATTATTTTTCCTACTATTCTTTTTTTCTTAATTAGTGTATTTAGATTGTGGTTTGTGAAAAGCTATCCATCCAACTTCATTTCTAATAAATTCAGAAAATACAAAAAAAAATGCACAAAAATGCTGGAGTCGAAGTTTTTAGTAGCCATATTATTCATTGCTCTGTGATTTTTGTGCACACAGTTTGTAAGCTGTGTGAGGCAAAGTGAATGTCCTTTATCCCCACAAAACAGCCTCAGAAAGTACTCTGAAGGCTTTTTACACACTTTTTTGTGTCTAACAAAAAAAAAAAAAAAAAAACTTTCAAAACAAAAGCTGGGTTTAACCTGTTGTGCAAGGACCTGACAAATCCTGCTTGAAGCTTTAATTTTCCAACAAGGAAAATTAATTGACCAACGAGGGCCTGACCAACGGCCTAAGGTTCTTCTAAGTCACAAACACCTGAATTGCATTGACAAGGTCCTATGACTATGCCATAACAACCAGGCCTCTAAATGTACACTTGCTGTTATTTCTGTGAGGCATCATAAACTTCTGAAGTACTTTCTCACATTGTTTAGCATGCCTCTGATCACTGTGAGAATCATGGCACATCCAAACTCTACGCAAGTTTCTTTGTTTTACCACCTGCTGGCATTATGAGTAATTATGAGCATATGGATCTGGTCAGAGACCGAACTTTGATCACACACAATCTGAGGCCTCTCAAAACAACACAGAACCTAAAGAAGACATAATGTTTACTGTTGTCAACAGGAAACAAATTTTATCAACGTAGGCAAAAGCATATGGTGGGGCTCACCATTAAATCTTAAGCAGGTGGGCCTCTGAAGCACATTTCTTTATGCCCACGCCCACCCCCCAGGGAATACATCATTTTTCTCCAGACCTGATGGTTGTTCAAAGTTTTGGGATTATTAGGGCTCCCAAAAAGGCAATTCATTTGGGAGAAAAATAAATAAATAATACATGATAAATACAATAGGGTCATGGTGCTTGGCCCCTAAAAAGAAGTCTCATGTAAAGTATCTCATTATACCATAAAATATGTCATTTGTTCAGATAGATGATTGCTTACTAGCCCATGAGATGGATCAACATGTGGCAAACTTGATAAACAGCTTAGATGAATATGGCTTTGAAATAAACATGAATATGTGCAATACAAATTCACTCACTCTCCATGTCAGCAAGTTAAAAAAAAAATCATTTTAATTTTTTTTTAAAAAGGACTTTTTCTAATGATGCCAAGTGATGGACACCGCTGAGGGAAGAAGGAATACAGCCATTTACAGAGAAAGTCTTAATGAAAACCTGCTCCAAAGAGGGCTCTGTTGTACATTGGCAACCTATCCAGGGTGAAGCCCTATTTTTTGCCCAAAGAGAGCTGAAATAGGCTCCATGACCCCAAACAGGAATGTGGGTATAGGTAATGGATGGATGGATGGATGGATGGATGGATGGATGGATGGATGGATGGATGGATGGATGGATGGATGGATGGA
>JAOWBL010005484.1:0-10193 GCA_028564865.1 Zenarchopterus dispar
GCGATCTAAACCCGTGCATATTCAAGAAAACAGCTTTTAAATAGCTGTCCACTGTAGTGGCCACTATGCGTGAAAGGCTTTTTTTTCAAATTGTCAGTTTGCTTCTTCTTTTAGCCAAGTATAAAACTCAAACAATAAAAATTGAATACTAAGGACCACTGGTCATCCCAAAGGAATTGTTAAACCTCAATCAACCTGAGCACTCCTCTCCCCAACCTTTCTGCAGAGATGGCTTCCAGCTTACAAGCTACTCCATGCTAAGTGTGTAGTGATAGCACTGTCATCAGGCAGCTCACTGCCCTACAGGGTGTTAAATAAAGCAGTTTGCTATAATTCTGATGAAATCTGCTCCCACTGGGCTGCATTCAAAACAGACACACTCAGGCCCTGCTCAGGCATGGATTCCTTCATTAATCTGATGCTATCTGAATCTGTCTGCTCATATCTGAACCAGCAACCTTTACTGTAAAAGCTCCAATGGCAATTTCACATAGCACAGACATGCTTTCATGGGCTTGAGAAGCCTTTCAAATGTATCATGTTCTTTTTTTTATAACTGTGTCCAACTCTAATCACTCGCTCAGACCCCTGACCTCAATGTGGTCTTGTGTTGAGACAATAGGTGGGTTTGAGCGAGGTTTGGGTGAAACATAGAAGACAGGAACTGCGACATGGTCCTTTCAACCTTTGTGTCTCCATTACAGTGACAGACCTAGGATCTACTACCCCTACATACCACCCGGTTGTTCCTCTGCACCACCTTCACTATTTGCCAACCACCAACAAATAAAAGAAGAAGAAAATGCAAAGACCAAGAGTAATAAAAGAAGAAAAACAACTTGGAATAACAAGATCAGCATTGACCAGATATGACTGCTGAGTTTCTGTTTGCACCCACTGCAGTGAATGCAATGAATGAGCAGAGATAATTTGAACTTGAAGAGGACAAAGAAAATCTGGCTGCAAACTGTGGAAAAATTGGAGCTCCCCTCTTGAGCGTGACTCAGGGACATGGCAATATATCATGACAAGTTGCTTCATGGGGCTCCAACAATCAAGACCCGAAAATGATCTAGACCCCCACTAACTGAAATATCCTCAACCACACAGAAGGGACCATTGTGTTGTCAGCTTAGATAGTCTTCCGATTCTTCAGATTAATTTAATATATCATGCACTTAAAAAAAATCTTCCTTTAAAGGTATGAGATCTGAAACCAACGGATTTATCTGTTGGCTTGATGTGGTGCCCGAGAGCAGGGAGAGTTTGAGTCGTTATGGACTTGCTCTGTTTGTTCAGCCTTTCTGGTGATAATAAAATCATCTAATCATCTTCATTTATGTAATCATCAAAGTGGGTGGATTTAATTTTGGTGTCTTTTTCTAGATATCTGTGTTTGGTAGTTGTTGTAACTTACAATAAACCTGTTTTGATTAGTGGGGCCAGAGTAGATTAGTCCTGACACCGGAAACCATTAAAGTCATTCGAGCACCTGTCTTCACACACCATCGAGATCTTGTTCGAGTCATATTATTCTATTGATTTTAAAGCACAGTCTGGAGCTGACTTTTCCTTTTCTCATGGCAGAAAACCAGCATCTCTTCTGTTGAATGAGAAAAGAAGAGGGTGACAGCAGTGAAAGCAGAAAGCTTGTCTTTTCAAACTTTCTGACTGACTGGTTCAAAGCATCTTTGCCAAGAAATGAACAAGGTGTGCTTTTGAGCTGTTCTTTCTTTAATGACAACTTTTACTGCCTCTGAGAAATGCTCTGCTGGCAAAGAACACTTTAGCTGAAGTGTTTTTAGGCTCTGTACCACTATGAGTGCTTCACAGGCCGAGATAGGTAGGTAGATAATTGTTTTTATCAAAGTGAAACACTGTATTCCCTCCTATTTCCTTCCATTAGGATACATTTAAATAATAGCATCACTTTTTAAAGATCTTTTGAGATTTGATGCTCCACAGCCTCTGCCTAGCAGGTTCTACTTTATACATAGGGTAAACAACCGGACCGAAAAAATAAAGCAGTTACATTTAAAAAAAAACGCTGATGGTTGGGCAATGGGGGGATTGTGCTCAGAAAACAATAACAGGACTTTTAGTTAGTTCTGCTATTCAGAAATCCACAAACCAAAATTAAATATAGTGCTTATGACTCTTCGGTTCTCTTGTAAGAGATGCATGTCTTTCCAGTTGCATATTACTGACCTGCTTTAATTTAAGTTGTCATTTGATTATTTGTTTGTTATGCTATTTGTTTCTGTTTGTTGGAAATAAATACTTGTTCTTTGTTAATTAATCCGGTCTCATCGACAAAGCAGATAGAAATAAAGATGAATCATAAATTACTCACTCCAGAAAAAAGCTTGCCAGCAAGAATATAGTGTCCTATTATTTACTAAGTATCAATCTTTTTCTAGGACAGTGGTGAGACCAACGATGTTGTATGGTTTGGAGACAGCGGCACTGAAGAAGAGACAGGAGCCAGAGCTAGAGACAGCAGAAATGAAAATGTTGAGGTTCTCTTTGGAAGTGACAAGGACGGAAAGGATCAGAAACGAGTACATCAGTGGGTCGACACACGTTAGATGTTTTGGAGATAAAATCAGAGGCCAGACTGAGATGGTTTGGACATGTACAGAGGAATAGTGAATTCACTGGGAAAAGGATGCTAAGGCAGGAACTGCCAGGCAAGACCAAAGAGGAGATATACAGATGTAGTGAAGGAGGACATGAGGGGGGTTGGTGTGAGGGAAGAGGATGCGGAGGATAGGGTTAGATGGAGATGGATGATTTGCTGTGGCAACCCCTGAAGGGAGCAGCCGAAAGGAAAAGAAGATGAAGATCAATCATTTTCTAAACAACTGGAGAAATGAGGAGTAGAAGTAGTAGGACAAAAAATGATGAGAATGGGTTTTTGAAAAGGTTTGATTGGTTTGAGAATGAACCTGAAGGGATTTTAAGAGTGCTTTTAAACCTTACTTTGTTTGTCTGAACCACTTCATGAATTTGCAAACTTGTGACATTTTTCCCATTTATCAATTTCTTTTCACACATAAATACAAAATAATCTAAGCACACCTGTGTCACTTCAATCCTTGAGGGAACGTTTACATCACATATTGACCAGATGTGTCTGCAGAGAAAACCAAATACATAAACAAAGGTTCCTATGTTGTAAATTATACTAGTACTGCTTGTTCAGTTACATAATGAACCTATGTGGAAAAGTTTGTTGGTGGTAAATTTTTATACCACTTACATAAAGATGCACCTTTACCGTTATTTGCTGATTTCAGTATTTAATTTTTTATTTTAAATAAACAATGGGCCCTACCAGCTTCATTTTTAACCTCTTGGTTTTCATTAATTTAAAAATACCAAGCATGTTCGACAGCTTGATACTGTTTCACATAAAATGTTTATATACACTGAAAATATCTGTTGGTATTGGTTATTTTATGGAACCAAAATTGGTCAGGGCTTATTGCATTAATGTCACCCACTTCTAACCACTAGTCAATCAACTGCTGCATCTCTTTTCTGGCAAAGTAATTCAGTCTGAAAAATATAGAGCAACTATGACAGGAGAAGAGTATTTTGACACACGGGTACTTGAGATTACATTCATCAGTCATACAGAACTGTGACATGCTCATCTGCCTAAGATATGTCATACGATGATGTAATTGTGTGATTACAAGCTATTGCTTTAGGATGATTTTTCACAAGAAGGACTACACAAGAGATTGCCAGATGTTGCAGCTGAATCTACCTCTGTTTGGTGGTCTCAGTCCACTTGTTTCAGCCTGCATCGAAGCGTGAATACTGTGTTCACACCAGATGAGCCACACCGAGCAGGAGAATGAACTTGTCTTTGGACTGAAGCCTGTAGGTGTAAAAGTATTGTAAAAGCAGGCATGAAAGTACCACAGGCTTTTTCATGAGCTGGGGTAGAACTAAGATTGATTATGATGTAGTTGCTCTGCCGGTCTATTGTGGTGAAGAGAGAGCTTAGCTGAAAGGCAAAACTGCTGATTTATCATCCGATTTACATCTCTATCCTCACCTATGGTCATGAGTTGTATCTAGTGACCTAAAGTATAAACCAATGCAAGCATCAGAACAGGCCTGCCTTTGAAGGGTGGCTGGACTCATACTTAAGGATAGACTGAGAAGTTTGGTTATCTGGGATCTCATAGTTGCTATCTCTCTACATTCAATTGATCCAGTTTAAGTAATCTGGAAATCCACTCAGGATGTTGTGCAATCCCTGTTAATGTCATGGTTGATTGCATTGTTGATTTCAGCAATATAATACCAAACAAAACGCTAGACTTATGGACCTATTTGAACCTATGGAAAAAAAAATAGGATTATGAAACATAATAGAAGAAAAAACAGGTCACAAACAACTGAAAACTGAATCAGACAAGAATTACAGAGTTTGAAGTACAACAGTAGGTGTTCATTGTTGCAGTAGGGTGGAAACATGACCCCTGACTCAATGTTATTGACAAATTTTATCATCAAATCCAAAAGGAGCACCTACCTTTCCAGAAATCTCGATTTACTTTTTCCAGACTGGTGCAGCAAAATTGCCTCAAAGTTGTGACAAACCTTTTTCTCAAGGCATTTTGAACTATTTGTATAATTGAATTAGTAGTTATAGCATGTTTGTTGGATTCAGGATGTTGTATGTTTATCTTATCAATCAGTCAATCAATCAACATTAGTTTCATAGCTCTTTTTGCACTTCTTTTTTCACTTTCTGCATCTCTGCAGACAGGAGGTATCAACTTTGCACCAAAGCTATAATGAATCAAACACTAATTTTATTGCACTAGTGCGTTTTGGGCAGCACTTTTCACTCGGGATCTGTGCAGCTGTGCTAATAGGAATTCAACCTTCTTGAACCCCATCACCCGCTCATATCAGCTGGTTATGTGTGACTTTGATGAAATGTATTGTTCATGTGACAGCTTATGTGTTATGGCAGCAAATACAACATGACCACATGAGGGGATCCAGTTCAGTCACTAGTGTCTTATATTTTAAGAAATGTGCAAAATAATTACATTTCTTCTTAAGGTCACACGTATAACCAGATGTACATGTATAACCAGATATCTGTTGAGGATATTAGAGTAAAAACAAAATAATTTAGTCTAATCAAACAGTAAATATGCTACCATTTCATGTTTCTGGAAACTGTTTTAATGTTTATTGTGTACATTCCTGAGCAAAAGCAGCATGATGTGTCTGGCAACATCATCATGGTGATGGTTGTGCTTATGTTGAAAGATGTGATTGTGTTGTATTGTCTGTGGGTAAAAAGAATGCTGATGCAAGGTCTATGAAAATTGTGTTTTTTTCTAAATATTTATGATAGCAAACCCCACTACTTCTCACTGACAGCATAGATTAATGTCATTTTCTGCTTGTTCAGCCAAGCATTGTAAATGTCAGCCCCCCAACCCCCAACCCCCTCCCCACTCTCTCCCAGTGGCAACATTTAGCAACTTTAAGATCTCCGACATTTATAAACGTATACATTCCATAGTCAAGTTAATAAGATGTCTTTGTATTACTTTTTTTTGTACCAGAGTAGGCCACAGATGTGTTTCATTTCACTGGCAGATTTCTTGAACCACGTAAAGTTTCAAGAACTGGGATTGTAATAAAGGATACTGTCGTTTAAGCAGAGTTTCTATTCTTTAAATATAATTTGAAGGAGTCATGCTTATTAATATAATGTTAAAAACTATTAAAACTAGGCTGATGAAGGTTTATTAATATGAAGGTGCTAAGTATAGCATTTAAAGATTTTTTGGCTTACAGTCATTCAAATATAAAGACCAGTGGGCGAAAACTCGTCCACAATGATGTTAGAAACTCTTGAAGTTATACAAGGAATGGTTACTTCATGTTGTTGTGGCTAGAAGGGACTCAACAAGCTGTTGGATTTGGGGTTTCCTTTTTCTTTAATAAATAATAGTTTATCGGAGGTTGCATTTAGCTAATATAAAGACCCAGGACTATCAGATGATTTTTTAGATATTTCCACACAAAAGAATGTCGAATAACACGAGGAAGTACCAACTGTGAAACCTAAATTTAAATGAATAATTTTCACTTCTGACCAAGCCTTGCTTATCCAGTCTGTTACCCATTTTACTTTCTTTCTCATGCCCTCTGTCATCTGTGTCCCTACAGATCGAAGACATTGTCACTCGTATTCAGGACGAGACAGAAGGTGTTCCCATCAGAACTGTCAAAAGTTTCATGACCAAAATCCCCAGCGTGGTTACAGGTAAGGAATGGACAGTGAAAGAGGTAAAATATGTCAAAATATGACAGTCAGAACCACAGCACTGTGCAAACTTTGAATGTAGGAGTGCATTAGTGAAGGACAGGGAGCGCCTGGCGAACAGAGGGAAGTGAAAGGCAAAAGGACAATTCAGAAATGCTGAGATCCCCAGTTCCTCTCACTTCTGCAAAGCTAAAGAGATGACATTTTGCTCACTTATTCCCAGGGTGAGGAAAGTGCTTTCATTTGACATTTGACATAGCAGGAATGATAATTACAGGCAACATAAAGAATCGCTAGCATGACAACTACTCCACATAACTTCGCCAAATCGAGTAGGACAAGATCCACTCTGCTGTACTCCACAACACAGGACCTTCTTCCTATATTTTTCATTTTTTGTTCCCGTGGCAGAGATATCTGACCAGTAGTGAGGATGCTCTGGCGTGGTTTGAAGAAACACATTTTGATATGCTTGGATCTTTCAGTGTGAAAAGAAACTGGATGCTATAAATTTAAAAATTCATCAAGTTAGACCATCAGACCAGTGCAAACACGTTAAGGTATGAAAGCACTCTGAAGTGTATTATGTTTGATCCATTAATGAAAGATACAAGGTTCCAGCTGCTACTACTGTATCACATTGAAGACACGTTTTGTGAGAAAAATATACTTTTTAAATAGTTTGTAAACAAATATATGAATGAAAGAACCAATAACAGCCTATCCCAGGAAACCGACAGATTGCACCTCCTGAGCAAGCATGAGGGCAGATGGACAAAACAGGACATAGAACAGTTCAGTGTATAAACTTCTGCTAGAATTTTGCAGAACTCAGATTGGGGAAATGGTTAATCTTTTTAGTGTGATTATAACATAATGACCTGACGCATATTTCTCATAAACACAGGAGGGGTTTTAGAAAAACTATAACATTCCTGTAACCCAGTCCCAGTCAGTGTAGATCCTCTGGACCAGAACCCAAAAGAACTCTGGAGAGAGAGGGGCTTTTCACCAAGCCTGGTTGAGCTAATGGGGAAAAATCTTCAGAATAATTGTTTGACAAGATTCTTGGTTCTTTCTCAGGAAAACTTGAGGCTTTCATAACTCTAATATCTAGTTCAGTATGTATGGACAGAAGGTTCAGAATATTTCAGTGTGTAAATGGATTATTGTAGGCATTTTTAAAATACAATTTCAAAACATTCCTGCGACTCTTTCTGCTATGAATTAAACCCATTCTAAGATAAAGCTGAAATGTAACCTATATGTGTAAATTGTAGATTTTCTTGATATTAGATGGGGGGGAGGGTAACCATCCCTAGAGTTGAGAAAGCCATACAGCCTAGATCTTCAGCTGAGTCACACACTCACTGTACATGTTATACCAGCAGTTCTGAAATACTTCAAAGTAAAAAAAGTTGCAAAAGCTGGAGGGAAAGTGGGAGGAAAGTATATGATTAAATGTTTGTAAAAGAAAGTATGAGTGGAGTGTGGAATGAGTAATACCTCCTACTGTCAAGGTGCCCTTAAGCAAGAATATCAACTTTTGCCTGCTTCAGCAGAGCAGTGACTGTAGGTGTATTGAACTGTAATAACTTTGGTCAAAATTTGTAAATAAACTTTTAAAATAAACTCAACCATAAAAAAGGCACTGTTAGTTAATCGAACGTGACTAGTAAGGATGGATGGGGGGCTCCCCATGTGCTGACGGTAATCACTTAGACTGACTGAAATCACTTTAACAGGTGGGAGCCGCAGTGGGAGGCTGTGACACACCCCAAACAAATGATGGAAACAAAGAGAAGCTATTAACATTCCTCCATTTTCCCTCGGTCCTTGCCTCCGTGGAAGATGCATTACCCCAATATGCCATAAGCAGAGCATATCAATAAACACAATTACCACAGCAGCGGATAGATGGCAGAGAAGCTCAAATGTTTGCGGCAGCGTGCTGAAGGCAAGGAAGCTAATGAATGATGGGGAATTAAACTCCACCTCGCTCAGGAAATCAGTGGGGAAGAACAGATGAGCTGGTACTGACTCCAGTAACACACAAAAAAGGTCTTTTTAGGAGTTTGACATAGACGATGTTTCATAAAATAATCTCTGGTCTCAAACTGTGGATGTCTGGAACATTTGGCCATTTGACATTTTTGCAGTTTTGATGAATTTATTTCAGAATAACTTGCATTTTTGGGATAATTACGACACGACTCATCCTAACATAAATGTTTAAAACATTAACCAAAGATGGTAAATTAGGTTTCAAAGTCATACAGAAATGAGCTGAGATGTTCTCTGCTCTGCTTTCTCGTCTGAGGCACTGATTGACAGATCCCATCAGTTTACATGAGCCTCACCAGTGCAGAAAACCTTCATTTTAACCCAGCTAGATGTGGAAACTCACCCTGCGGGTATTAAATATTTAAGTCACCTTCAAGCTGCGGACTTAGATACTAGCATTCAATTGTGCAGCTCACTCTCAGATGGGAGGCAAGTTTTACTGACAATGCAGTCGATACGTTTTTACTAGATAAATGTGCAATCTTTTCACAACATTAATCTGTGGCGTTAAACTTCAGTAAATACATCGGTTTTGAAGTTGCATACTGCGTACTGCGCAGACAATGCAGTGTAAAATATGTACAGCAGATTGGTACTGTGAGGTAGTTGTTAGTATCTAGTACACCAGTGTTAAAGCAGCTAGGCTTCTGCACAGCCGGAAAGCAGTCACATGACCACTGTGACAAACTGTAGCAGCATTGTGGTCGTGTTTCTCAAACCGGGTCCTCTGGTACCCCTGTCCTGTGTTTTTTAGGGTACACTTGTACATTGCCTGCCTCAGGCATCATTGATCCCCCCATGCCCCACGCACCCCCAACCCCCAAGTCATCATGCCATTACAAGACGCGCCTGCCTGACCCTACTTTGTGGTTTATTTTCTGCTGTTCTGATCTGATTCAGCACTCATGCTTTTGAACGTCTGGATCATGCCACTATGTTATTAAATGTTTGCCGTGAGGAAATGCTGAATCTATACGCCATTATTTCGTTGCACATACACCCTCATCTACATACCTGTGCAACCTTTCCGTGCCCAAGCAGACCTCTTCTAACTCCTCCACAGACCAGAAATGGAGCACTCACACCAGCCGAAAGAAGCAAACTTTAGGTTTTGGTCACGGTTGGACACGATATAGACTGCCAAGCGCGAGTGTGATGTTAAATGTTTCTCTGGTCCAATACACCCAGCTCAAGTTAATGGGTCACTGAACGACTTAAGCAAGCCTTTGAGACAATGGTAATCTTTTAATAGATGTTTTTTTTGGAGGGATGTTATAGATGTTTTGGAGCAGAAAGCCATCTAAAACATACTGGGCTGTGGTACTCAAAAACCAGATTGAGAAACAGTGCATTATGGAATATGGTGTGGAAGGCAGATTATTTTCGTACTGGAAATGTTTTCTGAATTAGCACAACACAGATTATTTAAACAAAAAAATTATTTGTGAATGGCAAATCAGTTTGTATTTGAGGCACACTTTGTGAGATGAAAAATAGCCTTTTTGTCACCTAGCAAATGCTAATTGAAATTGTTGCTTGGTTATTTAACCGAGTTTGTGAGAAACCCACAAAACTTCCACAGATGGAGAATGAGCAAGCTCCCGAGAGGTTCGAGCCAGTATGTGAGCCAGTAACCTTCTTCTTACAAGACAGCAGTGAAAACCCAACCACCATACTGCCCAAACAGGTTGAGCTCCTCACTGAGTTGGGTATCTACAACCGGGTCTGAAATTTGAAATTGACGCCAGAAAACAAGAAAAAAAAACCCCCAAGAAGGGCTGCAGGTCTCTGGGAGGAAGCGGGTCACCTGGTCCAG
>JAOWBL010005485.1:0-10193 GCA_028564865.1 Zenarchopterus dispar
TTTACCCTACAGTGTGAAGCGCCTCGAGGCGACGTTTGTTGTGAATTGGCGCTATATAAATAAAATTGAATTGAAATGAATTGAATATATATACACATATACATAGACAGCTGGAAGAGGTGATATGTTGGGTGAGATCCTCCAGAATGCTGCAGGCCTTCTTGTTGCAATGGGACCTGTACAGCTCCTCTAAGGAGAGGAGAGTGCAGGTGATTAACTTTCCAGGTGTGGTGATGACCCTCTGCAGTGCTGTCTTCTCCCAAGCTGTGCAGCTGGAAAATCACACTGGGCTGTAGTATCCCAGTACACTTTCATCTGTAAAAGGACAGCAGCAGCTCCTCGGCTAGGACATTTGGTCTTCAGCAATCTCAGGAATAATAAGCAAGACTCATAAAACAGCCACACTATACTCCTGCTATTTTTTACACATGTATTTATTGTAGATTTTTTTTTCTCCTAAACTTATTCTGAGTATTTTATTTTGATCTTTTTTGCTTCTTCACATGTATTATTTTTATTCTATTTTTACTTTACGTTATTCCATGTTTGTATCTGCACCGTTAAATCAGATCAATTTCCTAGTCTGTAAACCTGTTTACTGGCAATGGCAATAAAGTCATTCTGATCCTGATTCTGATTCTGAGGAAGTGGAGTCACTGCTGTGCCTTTCCCATCAGTGCACTGGTTTTGGTTTTCCAGGTGAGGTCATCATCCAGGTGCAGGCCCAGAAACGTGAAATCAGATACCCTCTTCACACAGTTTCCAAAAGATGAGGGCCGAATCGGTTTTTAATGATTTTCAATATTATTTCTTTAGTTTTTGTGGTGTTTAAAACCAGGTTAATCTCACTGGACCACAACAACAGTTGTTCCATCTCATACCTCTAGGTATGGTGTAGGTGTGCCCCATACGTTGATCATGAAGGTAGTGTGGGTAGATTGCATGGCATTAAAAAAATAGACGTCAGCCTATCATCTATCCTCACTATGAAATTTGTCACTTGATTGACATACAGGACAGCCAGTCTGATATCTGACCTTTTCTGACACATGGGTCACCACGCATGCACATACAACCACATCAAAAACTCAATCAAGTTACCGAGTTGCCTAGTTAGCCTCAAATTTATTTCTTCTAAACTCAAGAAAGGGTATAAAAATAAGTGGGGGAGTTGGGCCAAGTAAGAAGCCAAAAACCTACCATTTCCATACGGAATGGGAAGAGGACTTTTTTTTCACAGTCATATTTGAAATGCGTTTGCCTCATCTGCCAGTCTACCATTGCTATTCCAAAGAAGGGAAATGTGGAGTGGCATTTTCGGACTGTTCATAAAAACTACGACACTGACTTCCCTCTGAAAAGCGAGCTGAGAAGGAGAAAAGTGAAGGAACTAAAATCCCAGTTATCTGGACAGCAGTCATTTCTCTCACAGTTGACCACAAAAGCGAAGGCAGCCACCGAAGCATCATTCCAGGTGAGTCACTTCATTGTTAAACACAAGAAGTCCTTCCAAGATGCAGAGATGGTAAAAGAGACATTCACTGAAACAGCTGACTCATTGTTCAGAGACTTGAAAAACAAACCAGAAATATTATCTTCAATCAAAGATCTCCACCTATCAAGAAGTATGGTTACATGGCACTGTGAAGCCATGGCCAAGGATTTGACCCAGCAACTTTGGAAGAATATCGTGGACTGTGAGTGTTTCTCACTGCAATTAGATGAGTCTACAGACGTGAGTGACACAGCCCAGTTGTGCATTTTTATTTGGATGGTGTTTACCAATATGACTACAAAGAAGAAGCTGTTAACGGTACTGCCCATGAAAGAACACACCAGGAGAGGACATTTTTCAGTCTTTCAAAAACATTGTTGAGAAAACCCAGCTCCCAGTATACAAATTGGTGTCCATCACCACGGATGGAGCGCCTGTGATGGTTGGCCACTCAAATGGATTTATTGCCAGGTCCAGGCAGGATGATGCTTTCCCGGACTTCCTCAATTATCACTGCATAATACACCAACAAGTGTTATGTACAAAAAGAGATAATGGATGTGGCAACAAAGATCACCTGTTCCATTTGCATCAGATCTCTTCAAAGACAGCTATTTTGTGCACATTTGGAGAAGGCTGATTGCGATCCTTCTGAGTTGCTGCTTCACACTACCTTCACTTTCCTGCAAAGATTTCGAGAGCTCTATCCAGAGATTAAGGAATTTTTCCATGTAACTAAACATGCAGAATACAGCAAATTAAATAACGATCAGTGGCTGCTATTTTTAACCAATCTGACCAACATGTTGAATGACCTTAATGTAGAGCTGCAAGGAAAAGACAAAAACGTGATCAATATGATCAGCTCAGTTAATTCTTTCAAACGAAAATGCAGCATATCTCTTTAAAGCTGCAGCGCCATGATTTGGCAAACTTCAAGAACCTGGCGTTAGAGCTGGAGATGCAAGGGAAGGGCTTTGTGCAACTTGACAGTGCACGCTACACAGAACAGATTGAGAATGGTCTGTCAGAGTTTGACAAACGGTTTCAAGACTTTGTTTTACTAGAGCCAGTCGCTACATTCATGTGCTACCATTTTTGGGATGATGCTGAGGTTGATTCACTGGCATCAAAAAATTGCAACACTGTTTCACCTGAACTTTTCTGGAGTGGAGGATGAGATTTTGACACTACAAGCTGACATTTAGTCCAGGGCTCATGGACAGTTCTGGAACTTAGTCACAGAAGAAAAGTACCCCAAGATGAGGAAATGTACCATCTCCTTGACTGCATTATTTGGCTCCACTTATTTATGTGAGTCAGCCTTTACCCACATGAAGATTGTTAAGTCTAAATACCATTCCACTATGAGTGATGATCATTTGGAAGTGTGCTTGAGGCTGGCTGTCAGCAGATACTCTCCGGACTACGCATCCCTAGCTGATTCCATCCAGTGCAAGTCATCAAAGAAAGGTAATGACAAAAAATATACAGGGCTGTATTGCACAATATGGGTTTATGCAATAATGCAAGATACATCAAAATATTGTTACGACTGACATTTTCTGTGGACTTATGTTAATTTTAGTGTGCAGGTGCTCAGTCGGGATTGGAGGAGAGTGCAGGTGTTCAGTCTGGATTGGAGGAGTGTGCAGTTGCTCATCTGGGATTGGCTGCCTGAGATCATCTGAGGAGGGTTGAAGTGCCAGGATGGGGAACAACTGGATTGACTCATTCCAATTTCCCCCTGCTTCCAACCAGCCACATCTTCACTCAGTCTCTGGTGGTTTTGAGTAGGGGTGGACCGCCATTTTTGTTGATTCCTGTTTTCTCCTTTCTTTAGTTTAGGGTGGTAAGTTGTTGTCTTTCGGTTGGTTTATTTTGAAATCAGGTAAGGTTATTATTTAAGATAGTTCTCTTTTGTTTATGTTGGCCTGGGTCCACCCTGAAGAGTACAGATGCCACCTTAAAAAAAAAGGGAAAATCTCTATGTTAACAAAAATAAAAACACTTAACTATCTATGGCTATTGACTGTTTGAAAGTTGGGGGGGGGGGGGGATGTGGGGCCTCGTTCGTGTCACGTCCCAAAGCCTATAAGTGGGACACAACAATATATCGTACAAATAAAGAATACTCAATATATTTATAAGTAAATATATGTTTTGCATTTTTATAGTAGGTAGATCATTTTGACTGTCATTTTATAAGTAGCTCGCATGCTGAAAAAGTGTGGGCACCTCTGCTCTCTGCTCTAGGCTGATTCATCTCCCCTTGTGATGAGCCATACCGCTGTGACCCTCACAAAAGACTTGGTTGGGGAGGTGTAAAAAGTCTACAGCAGAGGGTTCACCACATATCCTTGTGGAAAGCCAGTGCTGAAGCTGAGTAATGGATAAAGGTGGGGTCCTACCTCAACCCTCTGAGGACAATCACCACTTCGTGGTGGTGGGGGAGGCCAAGATTGTTTTAATTTTATAATCAGTCTGTTGGACATGATTGTGTTAAATGCTGAGCTAACATCAATGAAAATAAGCCTGGCATAACTGTCTCTCTGCTCTAAGTGATGCTGCTTTTCAGGTTCACCCTCACTGCACTATACAGTTCCATGTCACCTGAGCGTGGAGTTCTTGTTCCTCAACAGTGTCCTGACTTCTCTCATTATCCAGGGCTGTAGGTTGGCATACACCTGGATGTGTTTGTCAATGGTGACAGTGTCTGTGCAGTGCTTGATACTCCAGTCTGTGTTGTCAAAATGGTCCTGCAGCTGAGATGAGGCACCATCAGAATATTATAATAAGGTGGTGGTGGCTCTTTTTCTGTGAGAGGAGTATTCATGTAACAAAAACAGGGATATGTGGTCTGACTGGCCAAGGTGGGGGGATGGCCACTGTATAAAATAAACTGAATGAAATGTATTCGAAAGGTAGAGGGTGATAAGATGCTATTATTACTATATGGCCAACTCAACAGCTGCCCCCCTGAAAATCATTATGGAAATACTGTGTCAAAGCAATATTTTAGTCACTTGAAAATGACCTTTTCCATTAAGTTCAGTTGATATGAGTTTAGAGTAGCCATATATGGGTAAAAAAAAAAAACATGTAAATCTCTCAAACATTTCACATTGCTCCTATTTCTGGTTCTATTTCTTATTTCCCCTTATGATCTACCATACAGATAGTGATGGACCTCAGGATAGAGATGGGTAGCACTACCCCATTTCAGGATCAGCAATGTCTGCATGGAAAGGGTCTCTTTTAGATTCCTTGGGGTGCGCATTAACCACGACTCAACATGGTCCACCAACACCGTAGCAGAGGTCAATAAAAACCCAGCAATGGCTGCACTTTTTAGGACTGCTGAGGAAGTGTCACCTGGAGGTTGGTCTGGTGAGGAGTTTCTACTGCTCCACCATAGAGTCTGTTCTGACATATGCCATCACAGTATGGTATGCCAGTTGCAGAACTGGGGACAAGAAAGCACTGTAGGGAGTAATGAAAACAGCACACAGCACCCCTCCTTGCCCTCCCTGGAGGACATCACCACCTCTTGTGGTCTTAGTGGGGCAAGAATGATTCTGCCTGACCAATCACATCCAGGTCAGAGCTTGTTCAGCCTACTGTCATCTGGTGAGAGGTACAGAAGCCACAGCTGGTGAACAAGTTGCTTCAAAAACAGTTTTTATCTGTGGGTGACCAGACTGTAAAACTTTAAACAATGATCCCCATTGGGTTAAGTGCAATAAGGCAAACACCCAATGCATGCCGAGTGAAATAATGTATCTGTGTATGTGAGTGCTTCTATTTATTTATATTTTTCCTATCATCCCCAGCCTTCCCTCGTTTTTGTTGAGAACTTTGTTTGTGGGGAATGGTCTGCTAAATTTTGCTGTGCAGAGGCAAACGCATTTCATATTGATCATTCATGTGATTCATGTACACAATAAAGGCTTATTATATTCCGTAGAACAGGTCCACCTAAGCTTTGGCCATTTTTTGGAATATTTTCATTTAGTATACATCAATACAATCCTCATAAGCCCAACTTTAATATGTGTAATGTGTCCATACTGAATAAATGCATTTCTAAAAAGTGCAAAAAATGTGAAAATAAAAAAAAATCACTTTTTAAGTTTATACATATTATTCTAAATACAGAAATCCCCTGCTATATCCCTCAGAATTGACAATTTAAAAAAGTTTCACAAAATCCTTTTAAAGCATAGAAAATTTATTTTGCGTATGCTCATAATTTGGTTTTTGAGACATATTCATTTTTTTTAAATGGTAAATTAAAATGAGAATAACATAGACATTGTGCACAATTTGCCAAAAGACATATACATCAAAATAAAACTATTTAAAAAAGTGCAATTAAATCTCTAAGTGAGCTAGATACTTTTGAACATACAAGTATTTGGTAATTCCTAAAAAGTGCAATAAATAAAAATAAACAAGAAAATAAAATCATTTTATTGTGTTGAATGTTTAGAATAGATGAACGCAAATTTAAAATATTTTTGCTAAAATTAACATGCAGTCAGAAATAATTAGATAAAGGCATAATTTGCAAAAAGACAATATGGCCATCAAAATAATAACAATTTACAATCGTGCAATAAAAGTTGAACATTACTTTTTTATTCTGCCTTTGGTGGCTAGCAGTTGAAGATAACGAGTGGGCATGACCTTGCCATGATGTGGGACATCAAAAATAGAATTATCATACCAAAAATCCTAGATATATGGCAGCTTCAGCATCCCCATGTACAGTGTAATCCCAATATACTGACACATTTCAGGTACAGGGACATCAGTCAATTTTTTTGCCTGCAGCAATACTTTTGCTGCATTTTCATTTGTCGTGGCACACAATGTTTTGACTGCAGCCTGGTCAAACTACATTCTAAACAGTTAAGATAGAGATGGGCTCTCCCCAACGTCTGAAAGAGGTGGCTACACACCTGGTCTTCCTTTGTGCAGGAAATGGGGTCACTTGAAAATGTCTGTCCTGGAGTGCTTGTGAGTTGGAAGCCAACACTTTCCCTCCCTCTCCTTCTGCCTACAAGGCAGGATGCATCAGAAGAGCAGAAGACCTGTAGTTCTTCTTCCTTGTCATCACCATCATCATCATCATTATCATCAACATTGCACACAGAGGAAGTGACACAATGTTAGAAGTGTTAGAAGTACATAAATGTAATGTGTATTTGGCATGCTCTTTCTTCAATTAAATATTTTACTGCCTTTTTGTCCAACTCAAAAACAAACAACATAAACAATATTTCATAAATGTATTCTTACATGTCAATGGGAAGCATGTTTCCCTTCAATGAAATCGGCTTCATCTCCGTTATTGGCTGAATCCAGAGTGACAGAAACCTTGTCTTCATCTGGCCCCGTAATGAGCTCCAAAACTTCACTGACCAGATATTGTTTTGTGCACATGGACATTGGCGGATCCGTAAAGGACTGTCAAAACTCTGTAGTGGGTGTGTGGTGTATGTGGGTTGTCTCTTTTTGTGAAAAAAAAAACAGATATAAAAAGAGAGCAAGACCGTAAATACAATCCTAATTCTTTGCAAGGGAACTGACGTCATATCCTATTTTTGTGGGAAGTGGCACAAGTAAAATCAACAGAAAACAACTTGGTGATGTATATTTCCATAGGACATCTATTGGACACAGGCCAGATCCAAAAAAAACACATGGTATGAAGTTTTCTTATTGGTATAAGTTTTCATGGTATAAGTTTTCTTATGAAGTTTTCAGTGTGCGTCTTCTTTTTGGATTTTTACTTGATTGTCCTGAACAAATAAATGGAATAAAACATTGTGCTAGCACACACTGAATACGAGATATGTAAGTGCAGCTCTTTCCTGTTTTACATGCAAAAGAAATTACTGTTCTATTTTATTAGGTTCCATTTATACAGGCATTTAAAAATTGATTTTCAACAGGGGTGCCAGCGCTCCCACTGGTCGTAAGACATTTAAAAAAGAAAAAAAAAGGCTGTTCTTTTCAGTTTTCAGACAGCAGCACATCTGGAAAAATTTTGAGATTTTCTTTCTATGTACTGGACTGGGAGCAAAGCCAACTGCAAGTCCTTGCCTTGGTCTCCTTACTTCCAGAACCCAATGTCATCTAACACGATACTACACCTTGCCCACTGTAGCCAGCATACACAGTGACCTTTACTTGTTTTTGTCTGTAGATACTTCTTGGCAGGGTTGGGGCTTTTTATCCTGGGCATCCTGATTGGGTGGTTCACCCACACATCTTCTGTGAAACCACCTCCACCTTCACCTGAAAGCTCTGATGTACTGGAAGAGCTATTGAAAGGAATCAATGCTGATAAGATAGCTTCCCTTCAGAGGTAAGTGCTCACAGATGGTGCTCAAAGTGAAAACAATAAACATACTGTCAAACATCAGATCTGGAACATTAGACAACAAAGTAATTTCCATTGAAGGAAGTTTTCTAAAAGAAAACAAAAGGTGGTAGCCGAGTGATTACAGAGGTCGGTCAGGGCAGCAGGACCCAGATTCAATTCCTTGAGTCAGCAACAGAGGTAACCCACTGTAGGCCCCTGAGCAAGGCCCTAAATCCCTTAAATGCCCCCCCAGGCACCAGAAAAATGGCAGCCCAGTGCTCCTCGTGTGTAACTAGTGATGGGTTAAAAGCAGAGGACTAATTTTTGTGTGTGAGATACATACGGCCACTCATATACACGCACACACACATATACACATACACACGACTCCCTGGCCCACCAGGAGTCTTTCTGTGTAGAGTTTGCATGTTCTCCCTGTGGTTGCGTGGGTTCTCTACAAATACTCCACAACAAAAAGGTGAAGAAAAACAGAGAAATCTTGAAAAGACTGATAGACTGTCATTTTTTTGGGCACACAATGAAAGCGCTGGATCCAATACCAGAGGGAACTATGCGGAGCTTCTTTCTCTCATTGCTGAGAGCAACACAGGTTTACATTACCACCTGTCCACTAATAAAGTGTTTAGTGGGACGTTGGGTAAAATACAAAATGACCTGATCACTGCAATTACTGAAGTGATGGGAGAAGAGATAAGAAATGAAGTTAAGAAAGCACCATTCATCTCTGTGATGGTGGATGACACAACAGACACAAGTAACTCAGCGCAGCTAGCGCTGGTCCTGTGTTTACATAATGGACACAGGTGTCATGGAGCGATTGGTCAGATTTGAAGTTGTTACCAATGGGAAGCAAACTGATGACATTACAGGTCTTTTCATCAGATTTTTGTTGGAAAATGAATGTCTGGGTAAAGTTTTAGCACAGAGTTTTGACAGTGCAGAGGTCATGTCTTCTGGACTAAATGGGGTGCAGGCCAAAGTTAAAGAGGACCACCGTTGGCTTTATTTGTACACTGCTATGCACATCGACTCAATTTAGCACTGACTCAAGGGGCCTCAAAGCTTAAAGAATGCAAGATCTTTTTTGGCCACCTCAGTGGCCTTGCTGCATTTTTTTCTAGATCGCCTCAGCGCACGCAACTACTGGACAAAATCTGCCAGCAGCATCTCCCTCGTGTGCCATCAACATGGTAGCAGTACACATCCAGAGTGGTCAATACAGTCTTTGAGAAGAGAGATGTTCTAACAGAACTATTTCATCATGTTCTGGAGCATCATGACGAATATGATGAGGACACTGCGCTGTACTGATGGATTTAAAGCATGTCTGGATGATCTTTTGTTTTTTCTTCACACATTCAATGGCATTTTTGAGTATTCAGACATGCTCTTTTCAATACTACAGGACAAAAAACTGGATGTGCAGTTTTGTCTGGCTAGGGTAAATGAGTTCTAAGACACTGTTGAGCGAGATAGAAGCCGACATGAGGAACTCTATGAGGCCACTGAACGCACCACAGGCACTCTGAGCACACAAAGAGGTCAAGCGTAAGATCCTTGCGTGCACAACTGCCAACCCCATGGCAGGATTCTGGACAATATTATTTGCCATACACAGACCAGATTTCAAGACCATGAAAAACTGATGTTTGTCACCCTCCTCAACGCCCAGAAGTTTCTGGAATACAAGAAAAAATTCCCGCATGCAGCCTTCTCCAGTTTAACACATTAGTTTCAATGTCGATAGAAAGGGACTTCCTAATGGAGCTGGAGCACACTGATAATCTGTAGGCCACAGTAACTGAACTGTTTTTGAGGAAAGAGAGGATGATTTTTGTTTACAAATAATCAAAATTTTTTGTGAGTAAAATGTTGCAATTTTCCTAAATAATATTGCAAGTTTATAAGGTTATTATTGATGTTTTTATGTGTGTCGTGACTGTAGCAGTAGGAGACTTGTTCACCCCTGGTTTTGTCTATTCAATAAAAGGCATTTATTGTGGCTACAGGAGTTATCTATCTGTGATGCAACGGCTCTTTATACTGTATTTCTGCATATTAATATGGGTTTTATAACCATAAATTAGTTTTTGAGGGGTGGATTGATTCAGACTGAACACTACTGAAGGCCTAGTTGTGAAATGCACTGTCTGCCACAACTATATATAAATAAGAGTGGCTGCAGCAGATCCCTGGAACAACCTCAGACATCTCAGTCCAGAAAAGTGCAGTGTTAGGAACAACAAAGATACTGCGCAGAACCCTCAAGCTCCCTGGCCTCTGGTAGAGGACCCGAGCTTAGAA
>JAOWBL010005486.1:0-10193 GCA_028564865.1 Zenarchopterus dispar
TATATATATATATATATATATGTATATATGTGTGTATATATATATATATATATATATATATATGTACATATATATATGCGTGTGTGTGTGTGTATGTATATATATATGTGTGTATATATGTGTATATATGACATATAACATGTTTATACAAGGTAGTGCAACCCGCAACCAGTGCGTTGATTTGTTGGCTCAGAAAACATGTTCCTCATTTACTGAACATAGCATTAGTTTAGGAAACAGCATGATTACTATTTTTTCCCCTGAACCCTGTCAGCCATGCTGCTGCAGCAGAAGATGTCCACATGTCTCAGTGATGTCTGGTCTTGGAGGAACCACCATCAATGTCAGAACCTCAAACATCAAGCCTGGTGGTCTCTTCTGGACCTGCAGAAGTCAATCACTCTCAGCAATTGCAGTATTGTCACTAAATAAATAAAAAAATATAGACCACATTTGTACCAAAAGTATATTCTGTAAGCATAGTTATGAAACAATACTTACAAAAAATAAACAAACTTGCATTGCACCATATCTCTTGCAGCTTCTGTAGCCTACTCTGGTCCTCAGGATCAGTTTTCTCTGACTCCAACATCTCCATCTCCTTGCTGGGGTTCCATATCCTCTCCTCTGACCCTCACAATCTGATGATGAAATAAAAACATATGGCAAAACACCAGTTATGAACTGCCTCACTGTTTACATAAAAATAAATCCATACATGGAGCATACAATCCCACTTATTTTGTAGGTAATACTGTAATCTGTCACTCAATACGGAGATGTATGTGTATACATCTTTTTCAGTAAATATTTTCATGTTATAAGCTGATCAGTGTATGAATTTTTTGTTTAAATGAAACTTAGATGCTAGAAACATTGAAAAACTAAATAACTTCAAGAGCCTGTGCTCTTTAATAACCAAAGGCTTCTACAATCTACATTTTATTGCATTACACTGAAATTTAACTTAGCTGCTAAAAACACAAGCAAAAGCTACAAATACAAACTTTTAGTTTTTGCTCTCTCTGTTAGCTATGTGTGGAGGCTATAAAATATTGTTCTACCTTGTCAGTCGACATTTTCCTTTCTTCTGTAGTTTCCTTGTTTTGTATTCTTTCCAGGTTAAACTAGTCTTCACTTGGTTAACAAATCCACATGAACAGCTGCTTCATCAGGTCGGCTGAATTCATTGTGTTTTGTGATGATGGGGTACCACCACTGAGCTGTAGGGGGCTTTAAAAACCAAACCAAACCGCCAATGTTCCATGGTTTTTCTCCCACTAGGGGAGTTTTTTTTTTTTTTTTTTACTTGCCATTGTTTTTTTAAAATTATTTTCTTGTGGATCATGCTCTGGTTTCTGAAAAGCACCTAGAGGCAATTTGTATTGTAATAGGCAGTATATAAATAAAACTGAGTTGAATTAAATTAAATTAAATTAAAAATAAAATTAAATAGGTTGAGAAAATTGCACAAGATGATTACTCTTACATTACCTTTTAGCTCATTGCTGATATAAACTTTCTCTATAAACACAAAATTAAACTGCTAAGCTGACCAGTAATGCAAGGAAGTGTGGACACTCAGCTTGTGACTCATAGGTCTGGATCAGTATGTTCAGTAACTGGTTCATAGTAAACACTGATCTTGGTGAACGGGAGTTCACAGTGAACGTGACTGATAATCAGCAGCTTACTGCCAAAATGTAGACCAGATGGAGAGACTTTTAATTCAACTAATGTTCATCTCCAATAGACAACATTTTAATATGAAGAGTTACAGTATCCTCACAGTAGCATTGTGTTAACGTTCAACAGGTAGTGCTTCTGACCTGCCTTCGTCATGCCATTAACAACCAATCAAATATTTTCCTTTTTTCTCCTCAAATGACCTATGTCCACTGAAAATCTCCTGCCTCTTTGTACAATTTCATTGGCTAGCACTTGTTGCATAGATGCAACGTGTCACATGTGTTAATGTGTGAAAACTTGAAAATTTTTCAACTTTTGGCACAAACAATGGACACAATGCAACGCATGGAACCAGCAATCACCTTACCAACATTAGTCCTTAAAAAGTGAATGGAGGGGGAAGCACCGGATGCTTTTAATGCTGCTGTGTGAGCGCACCATTATATGTTGAGTTGGGTGGGTTTTTGCGGTACTGTGCTTTCCAATATTGTCCATGTGTTTTTGTGTGTTTGTGACCTTTGACCCTCTCCTGTTCAGCTTCTAAAGCTTAGATGGCTCAGTTTGGTCATTGTTTCAATTTTTGCTCAGATAGGATCAAATTTCATAAGAGTTTCAATATAGCTCTTTGCCTTTACCCTCACTGTAGGCTTCATAGTCATATCACTCTCAACTAAGGCTAGGATCAGAAGCAAGTCAACATGCAATGCCTCCTGTGGATTACCAGGACATCCAAAAACTTTAGTAAGAGCCAGATCTTTTAGTGCAGAGTTGTAAAAGAGTGATGGCTCGGCATAGAAAGGAGTTTTTACTCCTACTAGTCCTACTAGTTCTGTGCCTATGGAGGAGCAGCCTGTCAATTTCCCTTCAGGGAAAGTATCTTTGAATTTGAATTTCTGTGCGCTAATGACAGTATGCAGAGGATGGCTGATTGTCCATAATGGTCAGCAGTTTAGCTAAAGTTCTCTCCTCTGCAACTGACACCAGCTTTGTTACAAGAGTCAGTCTGTCTGATCAGTCTGTCCAGCTTGGAGAAGTCCTTCTTGGATATGCTACACCCCAGCACACCACCACAAAAGAAAATTATGCTGACGGCCACATACTGGTAGAACATTCACAGAAGTTTCCTGCAGATGTTGAATGAGTGCAGCTTTCTCAATAAATACAGCCTGCTCTGGACCCTCTTCTATAGGTGGTAAGTTTTGCAAGACTAGTCCAGTTTTTTTTTTTTAGGCACAGCCTGAGGTATTTGTAGTTTTCAATGAGCTCAACCTCATTTACCTCTATCAGAAGTGAATGGTTACATGGTCTGGAGTTCCCAAAGTCTCTAGTCTTAGTCCTTTGTCTTTGAGGTGTTAAGTTCCAAGTTGTTCCTATGGGATCAGACAGCAAAGTCTCTCACAAGGCTCCTGTACTCATCTTCTCTGCCATTCCTGATACACCCAATAATGGCTGTGTCATCTGCATATTTTTGCACATGACACAGTTTTGAATTATAACAGACGTCTAAGGTGGATAGGGTGAGAAGTAGAGGGGCAAGCACCATCCCCTGAGATGCACCGGTGCTGTTGACCAAAGTGTCAGATGTGATGTCCTTGAACCTGACATACTGTGGTCTATTCATCAGTTAGTTGTCAATCCAGGTCACTGAGCAAGGATCCACTTGCTTCCTTGACAGTTTTTCTTGTAGTAGAAGGGGATTTATGGTTTTAAAAGCACTAAAAAAGTCCGAATGAGGATCCTGACTGTGCTGCTTCTGGGCTCTGTGAAGGAGGTAAAGGTTAGCATCCTCAACTCCAGCATTTGTCTGATATATCTACCTACAGAATACTAAAAATTTTACAATTATGGAACCAGCAAACATGAATGAATACTGAAAAGTAATATCATGAAATAAATGTAAACAATATCTAATTGATTTGTTTACATGTCAATATTTTGCATTGTTCAGCTTTCAACTTCACCTACAGGATTTCTTTTAAAAAAGGTTCTTTGGCCTTTTTCTTTCTGTATCTTAACGATACTGCATGGCAAAAGGACAGTGGTAAACTTGATAACGACATGGGTCTAACAGGAGTACGAGACAAAATTTTGCTTACTTATGTTGCATGTCCACAAAAACACATTTATTCTTTCAATAAGTCACTTTCGAGTGGGTATGTGCAGGTGTGAACCATAAACCTAACTAGTTGCTGCCTCCTCAGCACAAGCTAAATGATAAAGAAACATAGCAAGAGAGGCAATACTTAAGGCAGAACAGCCAATAATCTGACAGTCTCATTCAAAGCCATTGGCATTTTTCAAAGAACAGCAGGAGAGGGAGAAGAGCTGGCTACCACAGTGCAGACACAACTCCTTGAAAAAATGTCAGTGATCTTAACATATTTTGCAGTGCCCTACTCTAATGCCTTTCATTTTTTAGTCTGACCATTTCTGCACCTTCCTATCGATATTTTTTTCATGCTCATCATATTGCCCACCTTAGCAAGACAGACTTGCATGGGCCTGTGGTAAAGCAGGTTATTTTACTCACCACTTGTCACTTTATTCTGCATGTTGGATCTTTTTTTCACATTTGTTTGGTTTGCTATTGCTTTTGGAGTAGTGCTTCACTATCTATCCTGGGTTTGTTTGTGGTAGCATTATGTAATAATCAACAACAAAGCATTTAGGGAGACCAAAGCAAACACACACTGTTAGTTTAAATATTTATTCAGTTATAGGTTGAACATCATATTGGTTATACTTACAATTTGTTTGTTACCTTTCTCTGACTCACCATGCAGGTATAGTGTTTGGGAAGGGCAGGCCCAGCATTTCCTGTCTTTTATGATATTGGTGATGTCATTGATTGGATTATTCGGTGAAACCAAGTATGGGGTCGTTCTTTTCCATAGTCATTTGTTTGTTCGTTTGATTTCCTTTTGATATGTTTTTTTTTTTGTCAAGAATATTTGTTTACTTTTAGGTATTTAATTAAGTATATGAATTTGTAAAAGAATTTAAGGAGTACATTTAAATAGTTTGAGCTAAAATATTGTGTAGTTTACCCTCTGTAGAGAATGGGTCAGTTTAATTGTATGAAAGACTTGTATGAAAGACTTGTATGAAAGTGTATATAAGTATTGTGGGCTTGGATCCGGGGGAGGACAATAAATCATGGGCTTGAGATATTAAAATATTCTGTGTTGGCATGTCTGTGCTCTACTGAATCACTGGAGGCACACTACCTTACAGGGCCCAACCAACTAAAACTATTTTGGAGGAGTGATCTCCCTCAAACGGTATATCCAGTCTGGTTGGTCTTATGCAAGCACTGTGTGTCCGGCTGTTTAGAGGATTGTTACATGACAAAGATTTTTATTTTTTCCTGCTAGACAACCGTCCCAAGCTGATTCAGCCCACCAGGAATTCTTTCATTCTCCTGATTACTCACTCCAGAATTGGCCTGGACTGTACAGATTTTGCACAGGCAGTCTGATGCCTCCATGATGTCATATTAATTCATTCCACTGGCAGAAGGTTTGTTGTCTCCCAACACAATCTTAAAAGCATAGAGGAGATTCCAGAGGCAGGCAAATTCTCTGAGACCTTTGGACAAGGCTGTAGAAAGTCCTCAACCAATCACAAGGACTGGTATCTGCTCTTTTGTGCAAGGAAGAACAGGGCGAGCACTGCCAGAGTCTTATAAAATGACCTCCAGCAGGCCACTGGTGTGAATGTCTCTGACCAAAAATCAGTAACAGACTTCATTAGGGTGGCCTGAGTGCCCAACATCATCTAGTGGGTCCTATGTTAAATGCCTAGCACAGTAAAGTTTAATTGGCATTTGCCAAAGAACAACAGAATGGGCAGGTTCATCAGCATTATGATTTGAGGAAGCACAAAGTTGTAGAAGGAATAAAAGGAGTAGGAATGGGGAAAAGGAGGAGGAAGAAGAAAAAGTGGAAGGGAAGAAGGATAAGAATAAGAAAAGGAAAATCAGGAGAGGAATGAAGAGGAGGAAGATGAGGAGAAAGGTTAGTGGATGGAGAAAATATATAGGATGAAGTGAAGAAAGGAGCAAAGTGGAATAATTAGGAAAAATAGAAGGACAAAGAGGACGAGTTCATTTTTATCTGACAGACATGCAGGAGTTTTAAGTTAAAGTATTCTTAAGGACATTTCTTACATCGCACAGTAAAACAAACATCAATTAGGTATTTGAGCTCTAGGTGTGAATCACAGGACCTGCAGCTGATCTGTTCATTTAACACTGCTGTTTGTATGACAAACATACAGACCTTTGTGTCTCTGTGTCACTCTCCTGTAATGAATCGGGGATTTTAAGACTCTGAAAAAAAACATCATAGCTCTAAAATGATAAATTGTACCAAAGCAATTCTTTCACTCTGAGCGGCAGATACATTTTCATGAACACAATAATGTTATTTTTATGGTTGTAGTGGCTTTAATTTGGGAGTTAGAGTGAATCACCATATTTTATCTGTGCTGAAAGGGTAATCTGTTTTATACTTGCTTTCCAAAAGATAGGTAGAAAATTAGCACTCTATGAGCTCCAGGTTAATTTGACAAAAAAGTAAAAGTCTCATTGTCACAAAAGTTATATTTTCTGATAGCCAGAAAAAATCTTTGTTTTGATAAATCATTTATGAGACGTAACTGAAATGTGTGGATAAGAAAAAGGTTTGAAACAGAAATACCTTTTTTTCAGATTATTCCTTTGCCTCAGAAGCCTACATAGGATGACATCATCAGCTAGAGTACAGCTGTTGTGGAAAAATACCTAAAAAATCTTAAAACTTAAACGGCCATTTCTCAAAGACAATAAACTTCATTCAAACACTGCTTCAGTATGTTGTAGTCTAAAGTCTTGACTTGTTTTAAGTTTGAACAGCATCTTTAGGTAAATGTATGCTGAAGTAATAAGGTCTGAAAGAGGTGGAAGCTTTTCAAGGATATGAAGATTTCCTCATAATATTTCAATGGCATGGAAGTTTTGGAAAACCTGGTATAGCTTAAAAAGTTTAAAGATTTAAAGTGTCAAAAGCCACTACGGTAATTTTCTGAATGAGCTAAATGTTTTGATGTTTGAATAGGTTAAATTGCTAAAAAAAACAACAAAAAAACAAACAAACAAACAAACAAAAAAAACACAGAACTAGTGAAACGGTGAAAAATGTAGAAGATAGAATTTGTAAGAAAAAAGCAATCACAAGAGAAAGGATCACAATAGGTTATTCACCTAATAATGAGAAACAGATCACAATAGGTTGAATGCTGACTCAGTATTTACCCAATAAAGAGAAACAGGATCAGTGTAGGTGTAAGTGTTGTTTCCCAGCATTCACACCAATAATAATAATGATGATAATAATAATAATACATACTGAACATACTCAAGATTGCCTACATCAGGGATCCTCACTGTTATTGCCATGACAGCCACACTAGTAACACTAAGCAAAGAGGAGAGTTATCTTTAAAAGAAAAATTAAAAATCCAGAAAAAATATTTAGAATATATTTCAATTCATTCCAGTAAATAAAAATAAAAATTCCAGTAGATAAAAAAACAGGTTTACCTTAATACTGGGATGAGTGGAAGCAGGTATGTCTTTCAGTGACTTTCCTGATATTGTATTTGTAATTTGTTGCTGCTATCCTTGTGAGGCTTTCAAGATGTCCATGGGTAAGTTTGTTCCTCTGTGTGCTTTTGAACATGTTCATGGTTGAAAATGTTGACTCAAATGTGTATGTGCTCACAAAGAAGCACATTGCTTTTACTAGTGGTTTCAAAGTAGGACAATCCACTTCAGATTCCAGAATTATCTGCTTTAAGAATCTCATTTGTCTGCAACTCAACAATTTGACTTTCCAGAGCAGCATGATCAGAAGGGCAGAGCTGTGCAACAGATGGAGTGAGACAGGATACATGCATGTGTAAGGGCTTTTCAATAAAGTTGAAAACCTCTTTGGGGTTGTTACCATCACTGAGTCTGGATTTCAACTCTATCCCCATCTCATCCAATACCTCAATAAATCTTCTGTGGTTGAAGATCTGCTGCAGAGATGGATCCTTTGTGATGATGGCTCTATGTTTTGAGAAGTGAATGAGGTCTCTGTCAGGTATTGATAGGACAGTTATTTTGGTCTGGAATGCTCTGACTGTAGAGTATTGAGAATGTTTGCTTGTAAGTTTATTTCTCCGTTGAAGCTGTAAGTTTAGAGCATTAAGATGACTACTGATGTCAGTCAGAAGAACCAGCTGTATAATCCAGTTTGGGTCATCTAACTCAGGCTCACGTTTCCCCTTGCTGTCCAAAATGTTTGAAATTCAGGGAGTAAACTCAAGAACCACTCCAGGACTTTTAAGCGGAATAACCATGCATCACCAAATCACTTTATTTTGTATCATAGTCTTCAATTGTCATAATTGTCTGTGGTTTAGCACTACGAAGACAGTGATATTCACAACATGTCCAACCCCTTCCATCACTGTTTGTTGGGTTTCGATACCAGTGATTGTTGATGAAAGATGCAGAGAAAACTGAAAAAGTTAGGACTTTCTTTTCTATTTTTCATGAGACCAACAAGCCCCTTCCCTTTCCCTCCCCTATTTGGTGTGCAATCAGTGCAAATGCTTGTAAGTCCGGACCAAGAGAGTCTTGTTTCCTCATAAAATGCCAAGAGTGCATTCATAATGTCTTCACCTCTCGTTTTGTCAAGTAATGAATGTAAGCACAACATTTCTTCTGGGAAAGAGTTTTCTGTGGGGAACCTCACCTAAACGCAGAGCTGAGCTATATCTGTCACATGCATGCTTTCATCCGCTGTATTGAAGTGTGCCTGAAATCTGCCAAAACTGGTAATTCTGAGGTTTATCCAGAGCTGGCTTAGGCAGTGACATTTTTGTGATCAGCCTGCTCTGTCGGTTGAATGACTTGGCAGTTAAACAGTTCATGTTTTTTTTAATGCCACTACTGTATACTGTTTAAAAAATATGATAGCTTAAAAACAGTATTGTCCTCACAGCCAAGGTCATATTATGACAAAACAAAGAAGTCTGTGGTCTGGCTAAGTTGGTATTTTTATGTGTGTGTTAGTGTGGGTAAGGGAGTAAGTATAATTTTCTGTATTTCTTTTGCTACAGTAGCAATAATATCTTTGCTTGGAGTAGCTGATTTAGTTTTGAGACAAAACAATTTTAAGTGATACTGCTATGGGCAGCACAGTGGCTTAGTGATTAGCACTGTTGCCTCACAGCAAGAAGGTTCCTGGTTTGACTCCCAGCAGGAGTCTTTCTGTGTGGAGTTTGCATGTTCTTCCTGTGCTTGTGTAGGTTTTCTCCAGGTACTCCGGTTTTCTCCCAAAGTCCAAAAACATGTACATTAGGTTGCTTGAGAATTCTAAATTCCCCGAAGGTATGAGTGTGGATGGTTGTTCATTCTATATGTGGCCCTGCGATGGACTGACGACCTGTCCAGTGTGTACCCCTGCCTATCGCCTGCAGTGGGCTGGGATAGGCTCCAGCAGACCCCCGTGACCCAGAAATGGAGTCAGTGGTTATAGTAAATGGATGGATGGATGGATAGAGATAAACAGAGATATTGAGAGCAATAGAGGTATTGCCATTAATTGCTATTGTACTTCTCTTGGTACAAAGGAAGCACTTATTTTTTTCTCATTATGCTGATAATTTATTTTAAATTATTGAAATAAAGCAAAAGCCCAGGAATTGATCCTGAAGTGTCACAGTCTTGCTTAAATGAAGCTATAAATTCAGTTGTTTTCATTTCTTTATTGGATTTTAGATGCACATGAGCAGAACAAAAACATGACAACAGCTGGTCAAAGCTGACAGGCTGAATGGGCAGGTACACATTGATGTAAAGTGTATAATGGTGAGCATATAACATAGGATTGTGTTCTACTCCTTGGATGCTGCAAAACCTAAACAAATTAGTTCACTCAATGTAAACACTTATTTACTAATGTACAAGCCTACTCAGTAATACATTTCTTTCACTCAGGCTTGGCTTTTTTATGTGAAAAATCATATCTCAACCATGGATGGCATCCATGAGGACTTCTGACTGCAGAACAAAGAAGACTGTGGCTATGCACTTGGGATATCTAAGGTTAAAGGTATAGCAATATGCCATGATGTACATTCCACTGTCAAAGGCGTCTTCCTTTGGGAAGATCAGCACAGGCAAGGTTCAAATGGTCAGTATGCAGTTGGCTTCACAATCACAACAGAGCTAAACAGCAGTCTTGTCTGAAGAAAGGTGTTAGGGTCTTACATAGACTGAAATAAAAAGAAAAACAATCACAAAGATAATTTACTGTTTATACTCTATTGTCAAATATTTTAAAAAATGTGTCATATATGGGTACCGTTTTTCTCCTAATTAACACGCCTTGGCGTGTAGCAAATTACCGACAGGGCGCCTCTATTTAAGACCTAATTATGCAAGTTCTTCAATGTTAGGCTTTAAAACAATA
>JAOWBL010005488.1:0-10192 GCA_028564865.1 Zenarchopterus dispar
TATATATATATATATATATATATATATATATATGTGTGTGTGTGTGTGTGTGTGTGTGTGTGTGTGTGTGTGTATATATGTGTGTATATATATATGTATATATATGTGTGTATATATATATATATATATATATATGCATTTTAATCTTGCAGCAGACATTTTCATATTGTGCATTAATGTGTGGTGTGTGTCCTTCACCAGTCCTCCTTGACAGTCTAATTTCACATATTTTATTAGTGTCTAACTTTCTAATTCTGCCTAAGAGGACTAAATCACCAATGTGCAATACAAAAGGACAAGACTAACAAAAAGACAAAGACAGTGATGGGTACATTGTGTGTAGTGTGGTTATCACTGCAGTGTTTGTATGTGATGTGTCTTCATGATGAGATGTATTCCATTAGGAGACAGACATGATAGTAAACAACAAATAGACAAAAGAAATAGGGGCAAACAGAAAACGGTGTGTGAGTGAAGTGTGTGTGTGGGGGTGGGGGGTGGGGGTGGGGGGGGGTGTTTGAGTCAGGTGTGTGTATGTGAGAGAGAAATTGCTAAGAAAACTATCTTTATGAGCTGGAAATCGAAGAACATCCATCTGTTTTTCTGGAAAAACTTGTTAATTGAACACATTTCTTTAGCTAACCCAATTCCTCATTCCATTGCGGGAGGCATTGGAGTGGGTATGAGGTGCTCTCCTCCGCTAGAGTGGTGTCTCGCTGGAGGGGATCCGGCACACTCCTCTGCCTGGTGGCCTTCCTCAGGGTCACTTCAGGTTTCTGGTCTGTGGCTGGGGATGGGTCTGGGCCCTGCCTAGTCTCCGGGACTCTGCATGTGTCAGCTACTGGGCCCCTGATGTTTTCTGTCAGCAAGAGTTTTGGCTGCTGGGACCTTCCACCCTACACACAAAATTTCTCTCTGTTTTTAATGAACCCACATACACAAATAAACTTTAAGTTTTGAATTGAAAAAAGAGGACAAAAAAATTAATAAAAATAAAAAAAATCCAAAATAAAATTGAACAAATAGATAAATTAAAAATAAATAAAATAAAATGGAATACACAATTAAAAGGAAAGTTGAGGAAGCCGGTTGGGGGCGGGCGGGTACCACCCTGCACACTGCATTTTAAATCCACCCAACACACAACTGAGGGGGTGGGGTCCTCAGGATTTGGCCTGCACCCTCTTGTTTTGTTTGCTGTCGTCGTGTTGGCTGCGGGCAGTGGGCGGTGGTGGTCTTGGGCCCTCCTAGGCTGGTTGTGTTGCTCCCGTTCTCCCTTCCTTCCCCTTCACCTCTTCCTTCACTCACCCCCTCTCCCTCTGGTCTGCCATCGGCTGGCGGGTCGGGGGGTGGGCTGCTGTTGTGGGGGCACGCAGGCTGGTGGTTCATGGGTCAGGTGGTCTTTGTGGCCCTCGTGCTGTGGATTGGGCGCAGTTGTTTGGGTTAGGGTTACCGGTTGCAGCCCTGGGTCCTGGTTCCAGCCCCATCTGTGCCTGGTCCTTGTGGGTTTGGGGCCTGGGGGCTGTGGGTGCCTCCTGGGCTGCTCTCCCTGCCTGGATGAGGGGTGGGCCGGCGGTCACACACTCATGGGGGATCTGAGGCTGCCTGGGAGGGGGGTTGAGTTGTTGGCAGGTGATGATGACAATAACTACCCTTGTTATTGTTTGTAGTCCATCCATCCATCCATTTTCTGTGCCCGCTGAATCCATGTCTGGTTCACGGGGGTTTGCTGGAGCCAATCCCACCCCATAGCAGGCGATAGACAGGGGTACACCCTGGACAGGTTGCCAGTCCATCGCAGGATTGTTTGTCGTACTGGTACTAATTATAGTATCAATAATGATGTTAGGATTAGTATTATTGTTGACACATGGGTTATTGTTGCTGTTCTGTCTCTTTTGTCAGTGTTATTAATATAAAATGTGCTTCATTTGCAGGTATACATACCATTCCTTCTCCATGTATATATGTAGATGGTCAAGTGTATATATATGTCTATATATATGTAATTGGTTGCCTATATGCTTGTAATTGAATGCACGTACTTGTATGTTTGTCTATGTATGCGCACACGTTTGGGATGTGTATGCATTTGCTCCCTTTTCTCTCTCTGTGACATGTTAGATTTGTGTGTTAAATGTTTGGTATCCACAAGTGTAAATGGGGCTTGTCTTAAATGTTATTTATCAGCATTTCAGTCTATCTAGGTTTAAAAAAACAGATTCCTGTATTAAGTTTTCCAACTTCAGAGGACTGGGAAATAAATGTGGATGACAGTAAAAGACAAACATTTTGCACTGTAGGCTTACTGTGTCATATTCCTTATATGTGCGTCTGCGCTGCCCTTTTCCTTCCTGCAGGTGGCGCAACCGAGAATGCCAGACTCCACACCTGCAGCTCCTTAACCACTAATAGACAGACTTCTTAAACCACTTCTCCCCTACACTCAGTGTGGGGTTGTCCTTGCCAGTTATCCTCTCGTGGTTCCCAGAGACTGTGTACCTTGTTACATTCCAAGTATCACGAGTTTGTGTTATTGCAGTGTTGCCGTTTTGTTTTGCTTTGTTTTTCCCCACTTGCCGTGGTGAATTTTTGTTATCTATTTGAAACCTTAGTTGCGTCTGCCTTTTGTGAAAAGATGCTGTTTTTGGTCGAGAAAGGACTCTGCAATTGGGTTCTGAACTCCAGTGACATACTGTATATTTTCCTCTAAATGTCTGTGTTGACAGGTGTAGATGTGGGAAGCACAGTAAAATGGCAACTGGTTAAAATCTTTGCAACCAAAACATTCAAAAGCTAAAGACTTTGTTGTCAACAACTTTAGACTGTAGAAGCACCAGGAAGAACAAGCCAGAAAACTAAGTGGTTTTGTAAAGGAATACAACAACATGCTGTCACCCTCTTTAAATAATTCAATTGGATTTGAAGATTGTAATGTATTTTTTTATTATTTAAAAAAAAAAAAAAAAAAGCATAATTCTATAAGGCAGTGGACCAGATTATAAACTCAAACGTCCCTCTGTTAGTACAGCAGGCTTCTTGCAACCGGAAAATCAGTAGTTTACCCCAAGTCCACCTGGTTTGAAATTGCCCTTGAGCAAGACATTCACCCCCACTTTGCTCCTAATGTGTTCATTTGTGTTTGACAGTAAACTAAACTTTGACGACATACAAGACATTTCAGTGCAGTTAATCTTTTGTAAAAAATCCAGTGGCTGAAATAAAAATAAACAATGTGCTGTATAGTTTATAATGTTAGTGATTATGGTAGATGTATTGTATTCTGAGCTACCATCATGTTATGACAGGATCCAGTGACTCCCTCATATTCATACACCCTCTCACTGTCCGTCTTTTGACTAATTAAAAGTAATGGGACATGAAAGCTTGAAATACACAGCACTTATACAATAATGAATTCACACTGAAAGCACCTACTTCATTAGCTTTCTCCCTTCGTCCAAAACCTGTGACCTTTTCTGTGAATATGTGTCATGATGGATGTGGCCAGGTACCTCTATTTAATTATACCTATAGTTATGATGGAGAATTTACTACCTTGAACTGACAGCATGGCAGTGACATATGTTGAAACACACACACGCACTGACATGTCAATACACACACACACGCTTTTTTTGTGCTACAGACACTTGCACCTGCACTTTATGAAAGGGACAAGTGGGGGCTGGGGCAGATGCACATCAGTCTTAAAGTCGTAACTCTACAAATAACAGGAGAAACACTACATATTTCAAGACAATTCTGTCTTGAAATTATAATACCAGAAAGAAAAAAGTTTAATTTTTTTTTATACATCTCCTGTTTTAATTGCTAAAGCTACATCATAAAATATTATTGACAAAAAATCTTACACTTATTACTTTAATTATTAGATTACGAGTAAAAGTATTGAATAATTGGTGTTTTGTCCACTTCACCCATTTAAAATCAAAATTATTAGTTCAAGGCAGGCAAAAATCAGAGACCACTCTTTTCTTCTAGTAAGCAATGGAGTCATTACAGTATTATTATCACTGCTCTGAGCAGGAAAGAGTCCCTGCTGTGATCTGTCTTGGAGCACACCTGATAAAGCGTCTTTTCAAATGCTTTAACACCTGAGCCACCGAGGCGGTCTCATGGTCGGATAGGGGTTTTATTCTGTAAATAACTTTGAACAAAATCTACAGATCTGTTACTCCCTGACTTTTTCTAAATATGTGTATTTTATATTCTCTGAAGTTAACACATTAAAATCAAATATGCAAAAGTTCTGAGCACAAAGAAAAAAGAAAAAGACTATACTGTAAAAGAAACTTTGCAACTTCTGCAACAAAGGAGCAGGGAGTGATGGAGACATTTGGACCTTCAGTTTTGAAGACTGCATTGATGAGAAACTCTCCGGTTCTGAGCTGGAACCCCATCAGAGGAAAAAAAAAAAAAAGTCCACAGAGCTGTTAGACCTACGATGTCCATGCAAGATAGGGAGGGCTTCTACACAGCTACTGTTTTGTGAATAAACTTTTTTATTCTTTTTTTTTTTTAATTTTGTTTTTGCCATGGGGCAGCACAGTGGCTTAATGGTTAGCACTTTTGCATCACAGCAAGAAGGTTTCTGGTCCGACTCCCAGCAGGAGTCTTTCTGTGTGGAGTTTGCATTTTCTCCCCGTGCTTGCGTGGGTTTTCTCTGGGTACTCTGGTTTCCTCCCACAGTCCAAAAACAGCAGACCCCTGTGACCCAGTAATGCATTCAGCAGGTATAGAAGATGAATGGGTGTTTTCATGAAAAGATTTTGTAGCCTGAAAATCTGAAATTACCACCATGACTAAAGAATTATAAGCCCTTTGTTAGGGTGCAGATCGTCCAGGACCCAAACGCAGAGGGTAACACAAAAAGCCTTTATTTGGCAATGTCCATCAAAAACAGAAGATACTCCAAAAACTAATCCTAAGCAGGGCAGCTAACAAAAAAAATCATCATCGTAATGGGCAGAAGGACAAAAGGCATGGTGTGTCTACAAACTAAAACAATAAACTTGACTCTCAGTCACTAGGAAAAACAATACCTGATTTCATTGGTCTTCTAGTAAGCGAAGGTGTGCGTCTCAGTGGCCGAATGGTAATAATCCCGCACCAGGAGACCGGTGCAGGCAGTTTAGGTGGCCGGCTGATCAGTGTCCAACTGCTTGCAGGTGTAACGATCTTCAGACTCACTTCACCACCTGCTGGCTGTGGGAGGAGAAGGGTTAGGGTGACAGAGCTCTCAGATCATAACACCCTTCCTCTCAACAGCAAACCAGATGCTGCTAAAGCGGAGTGGCTGATGTTTGCTTCAGGGCTGACATCACTACAATAAAAAGATCTATCTATATATTTATCTAGAAAAGAAAGGAAGCAAGAACAAAACTAAGAATGATGCTACAAACCCAATAAATTTTGACAGAATTGAGAGAAACAATAGGTTTATTCACAGGCATGCACATAGCGTCTTCTGTATGTGGACACTGTGCATTTTGCGTGTTTGTTTTATATGTAGTTTGTTAAAATAATAGGTTTTGAAGAGTATGCTGGTGCCATGAACATATTCAAGGCATAATCGTAATGCATTTCAAATAAAAAATAAAGTAATTAGTGGCAATATCAGTCCCACCACCCACACACTACATGCATGAGCACAGACCAAATATGAAGGAAAAGAAGTGTTAACACAATTTTTTCCACTTTAGGAATTGATTTCTGTGCCCATCCATCTATTTTCTATACCCGCTGATTCCATCTATTGGGTCACGGGGGTCTGCTGGAGCCAATCCCAGCCCATTTCAGGCGAGAGGCCCTGGACAGGTGGCCAGTCCATCGCAGGGCCACATACATAGACAAACAACCACGCACACTCACTACGGGCAATATACAGTTCTCAATAAACCTTTTACATGTTTTTGGACTGTGGGAGGAAACCGGAGTACCCGCAGAAAACCCACGCAAGCATGGGGATTGTGATTTCTGTACCCTCCCAATGAAATTATATCTGGCTTTCTGTGAGATGGCTACAGCACTTGTAGGAGGTGCTAGAAAGCTGACAGTTCTAGTGTTAACACATCAATACAAAAGTCATTAGGATCATTTGAATAAAGACTCTATTAATCCCATCCTTATCCTTGCCCATACAACAATCACTTTCGACAGCTGACCCAGCCAGCAAGGATCAAAATGTGAGAGAATTGTCAGAATTGTATGATTGCAAATCACAGCATTTGAACACATTATCAGAATCAGAATACTTTTATTATCCCTAAGGAAATTGTTACAATTGCTCCATACAGTAAGTACTAGAAGAAAAAAAGCACACACGTTAAAATTAAAACAATTAAAAGAAAATAAATTTAAAGAAAATAATAATAGCACAAAGCCAATGTATACAATGAGAACAATGACAAAATGTACAAGTGTACAGGTTAAACATTATCAATTTGATAATAAGTGAGTACGGATACATCTACAGCTGGGAGTTGTAAAGTCTGATGGCCACAGGCAAGAATGATTTCCTGTGTCGTTCAGTGGTGCATCTCGGTGAAATCAATCTCATTGAACGAGCTCCTGTAGCCGACCACCATGTCATGTAGTGGATGGAGTTTGTTGTCCAGTATTGACCTTAACTTGGACAACATTCTCCTCTCAGAGACCACTTTTAGGAAGTCTAACTCCACCCCCACAACGTCACTGGCCTTGCGGATCAGTTTGTTCAGTCTGTTTACATCAGCAACCCTCAGCTTGCTGCCCCAGCATGCAATAGCATAGAGGAGCACTGGCCACAACAGACTCATAAAAAATCCTGAGCATGGTCTGGCAGATGTTGAATGACCTCGGCCTCCTCAGGAAATAGAGACGCCTCAGGCCCTTCTTGTAGATGGTGTGTGTATTTATTGTCCAGTCCCGTGTACTGTCAGTGTGGACTCCCAGGTATTTGTAGTCCTTGACCACCTCCACATCGATCCCTTGGATGGAAAGAGGGGTCATTGATGTCTTAGACAAAAAAGTCCACAATCAGTTCATTAGTCTTTGTCACATTAAGCAGCAGATGGTTCTGCATGCACCACGTGAAGAAGGAGTCCACCACAGGCTGGTACTCTGTCTCATCACCCCCTCTAATGCATCCAACTACTGCAGAGTCATCAGAAAACTTCTGAAGATGGCAGGTCTCTGCATGGTAGCTGAAGTCAGTGGTGTAAAGAGTGAAGAGGAAGGGGAGAGGACAGTCGCTTGTGGTGCCTCAGTGTTGCAGACTAACTTGTCTGACACACAGTGCTGCAGACACAGACTAGGAAATTGCTCTGATGTAATGGTGTAGATATAACATAAAATAATGGAAAGTAAAAATAGAATAAAAATAAATGCATTAGAATAAAGCAAAATAGATCAAAATAAAATAAAATGCTAGGAATGAGTTTGAAAGAAATTTACAATATATACATCTGCAAACAGTAGCAGGGAGATAGTGTGACTGTGTTATGCCAGAATTATTTAACTTGTTCATGAGTCTGATGACTGAGGGGTCACCTGTTCTTGTGGCAGGAAGTTCTGGTCCAGATGGACCATAGACTCCTGCCTGAGGGGAGGGGGTTCAACAGGCTGTGTCCAGGGTGAAAAGGGTTGGCCGCTATTCGACCTGCACGGCCTAAGATCCTGGAGGTGTGCAGGTCCTGTAAAGGCTGGAGGTTGCAGTCAATCACCTTCTCAGCAGTGCGCACAATGCGCTGTCATCTGTGCATATCCTTGGCCCCTATGGCCCCAGTGTACCATACAGTGATAGTGGAGGTGAGGATGGACTCAAGGATGGCTGTGTTGAACTGCAACATCATCTCCCTCTGCAGTTTGAGTTTCCTCACCTGCCACATGAAGAACATCCTCTGTTGGGCCTTCTTGATGAAGCATGCAAGCAGTTGTTAGCTGGACAGTATATACACTGAAAGTGAGCTAATTCCAGTGTAGACAAATATATGGTCTATACTGTAGGTCTTTCTCTATATAAATCCATGCAGTCAAATGAAAATTAAAGTATAACCTCTTTAAATTATGTTGTTTATAGATCGGGACACAATAATGAATCATCTGGTTGTATTGTTTTTTTTTTTGCAGTTAATCAAATTCACCCTCATTAGCAGGATATGGAATTACACAGTGCTGTTATTTATTTAACACACATATTCAAAATGCATGACTAGCATGAGAAAAACACAATCCTTGTTGAGCTGCAATGAGAAGAATAAGTAGCATCCAGGTGCTTCTAATAAAATAGAACTGATTCATTGACCATCAGCAAGTGTGAGTATCTCTATAAAGAACAGATGTTTAGGCAGCTTGCTGGTTTAGAGCATTCAGGTGTATCAACATCAGAGGAGTTAGCAGGACAACACATTTTCATTTAACTCTAATATAGCTGTAAAATGGAAATATTTCTGAGACTCCAGTATCTTGAGTTCCAACTCATGTACACATGATTTTAAAACATGAAATTCAAATAAAATGAATGATTACAGTCAGTTATCTTTCTATTAATTTCATTCTTAGCTGAAAGAGGAAAACATTACAAAGAAATTAGAGCCTTGTCACATTAACTGTCCTCTAAATAACTGCAAACACTCAATTAATTGTTTTTCCTTTTATTTTCTTTTTTCACAAATATATTTAGCAAGTCATGTCTCAGAGTTTATTCTTTTCTTTAGTGACAAGCCTTATTTCTAGAACAGGGAACCAATTACAAATGAAAATGTGGAATGGCAAAAACAGGTGTGACAACCTGCTACAAACTTCTCAGAAAAATTTTGAAAACAGATGACAACTAAAGTATAATTATCTTTTTTGTTTATTCATTTTATAATTAGCATAGGTCCTAAACACATAATTTTTACATCTATTTTTGCTAAGGCTAAAACAAATATTTGAACACAACTGGTTTTCTTTCAAATAAATTAACTTCCCTCTAGGGAATAATTAAATATTTTTGAATCGAATTGAATTAGAAAAAGATTTATTTATGAATAAAATTTATTTGTGAATAATTTTTTATGAATAGCTTACATTTCTGTTGAGCTCTGTACAGCGTTCATTTTCTACTATTCATTTTCTATGCTTTTTTTCAATTGAGTTATTTTTATCATTCTGAGATCTTTCTTTTTCCCTGTTTAAATTAATTAGCCTGACAGATGAGACCCACATATTGAAAGATGTAAAGTCTGAAAATGATCCATAGTTCTTCCCCATCTAAGAGGAGATGCCATATTTAGATTTCTTGACTATAAATTATTTTACTGTATCCTAAAATGTAAGCTTTTCCCAGTTTGAGATAAGCCCATCTTATATAGCTGTAATCATCTTTAAATGTGTGCCTTGTATAACATGTCTTTTTAAATTATTTGACTTTTATTTTATGTGAAATTGTTTCAGAACATTTGCAAGACAATTTGGATAAGGATTTCTCCTCTTCTCCAACCTGATTTTTGTGGGAGAAGCAGTGTAATTCTGCTGCTATAGCAACAGGAAACAACTTCAATTTCTCCAGCCTCATCACCACCGCCTTTCATGTTTGCAACACAATCATTCTGCCATGTAATGCTAACAATTACCAGGCTAGTGCATGTTTTTCCTTCTCTATCGCAGTGCATAAATTACCCACTATCTTGAGTTGCTGTTAATGCCTAACAGGGCTTAGGTTAAAAAAGGAAACACATCAGTGTCTCACTATGAAAGCTGAAAATCAAACCGTAGAAGCCAATTCAAAACCAGTTGCATGAGTTACCATCAAGTGCTATATATAACAAGGAGATGCTCTGTCCCTGATGATGTTCTACATTAGATTGAAACACCTGGGAGAGATCATCAAAAAAAAAAAAAAAAAGAAAAAACTGACAATGCATACTAGGTCTGAAAGACATGGTTATCTATGCATGGAGGGCATCCTCACAACTCCACCTATCTGATTCTGTAGATTGAATTGAAGGACCCTGGGGCCAGTGAGCAGCGGAGTCTCTATCCTGGTCCAAAATACAATTATTTGGAAGTACAGCAAAACCCCGCTAATAAGACCACTTGGCGGTCTTAAGAGAAGTGGTCTTAATAGTGGGGTGGTCTCAGTAATGAGGTTGGGCCCAGTACTTAGAAAAACTGGTCTTTAAGTTGCTTATAAGCTCATACATGC
>JAOWBL010005489.1:0-10192 GCA_028564865.1 Zenarchopterus dispar
CATTTGATCGTTTTAGCCTAGATTCAAGTTTCCGTCCCACTGCACCAACACCCAGATGCAGAGAGAGTGGCTGCAAAAACAGACTGATACAAACACACGACCAGGCAAAGCCAGCTCTTTGTATTGGTTCTGTGCACTCACAGGTTTAGCCCCACACGTCAGTGCACTTCAAACCCAAACATATGTGTGAGGGTTTGGGCACATGCACATATACATCCATACATACATATACATATGTGTGTGTGTGTTTATATTTTTCCTTTGGCTTTAGCTGCCTTAGTGTTCTGATAATACTGGAGACAAACCAAGGGCACTCCTCCGTCACTGTTCGCATCTGTCGAGTATGTTGAGTTCAGAATAGCAAAACGGTTTAAAAAAAAAAAAAAAAAGTCCTCCCGTTGCAGGGAATGTTATTACAGAAACATGCTTTGATAAGTGCACCGGTAAACCCTGCAGTCAAAGCCAAGAGTTTGTCTTGGTTCCTATCAGGCCTCTTTTTGAAGTGAAATCCATTTTAAACTTATGCAGGTCAAAACCCTTAGGTGAGATTAAAGATTAATATTGCTGAATTTACATTTGGCTTGTGTCACTGGCAAATACATTTTCCCTGTCCAATTGTTAATTAAGTTGGCTACTTTTAAATTAACTAAAACAAATACAATTTTAACTAATGAGTAGCTGAACAGAAAGTGCAAGAAACAACAGACATCATTGCATAAACTGAACAATAATACAGGAAATAAAATCATGTACACTATGGAGCAGTCATAATCTTAAAACGAGAATTATGTTTTCCTCTTTAAAGTTACTTGCTTTAAGCAAGTCTACATAATTCCTGTGTAACTATGTATATATAAATTTATTTAAGTATGAATGGCACACATACAAAGAACTAGCATTAAGTGTTAATAATGTCCTTAGGCTTGATCAAATTGAGTGCAGATGCTAACAATTTATCATTTGTCAGATTTGTTCTCTTGGACTGACAGTCAGGTCATGATATCAAGAGCACGCAATCAGCACTTATACACACACAAGCACCCATGAAAATGCATGCTACTTTATATTATTTAGTAATGGAGCTACGGAATTTAAAATTTTAGAATTACTGAAAGCAAGAAAAAAAAAAGATACTGAAACTACTTATATGGGATCATTTGGACAATTAGTTGGTTGCAATGTGGTTCAAATTAGGCCACGCCCCCCAAATTGTTAAAGGGAACAGACTGGACTCAATAATCAGACTCAAGGTCATCTCGTATGTGGCTACCTACATACAAGCTGGCTACTGTTAATACTCTTTCCTTAGCAACAGTACACAAATATAAATAATAATAAAAAATAATAAAACAAATAATAAAAATGCATTGATTCCTACATTTAATTATTTATTTGTACACTGCAAAGACCATGAATCAACACTTCATGTTTTATCTCATGTAGTTCTTTTTTTTTTTTTCATTTATATGCATCTTTTCCTTGATTCAAGGGAAGCACTATAGGAACCAGTCAAGGCTCCTCTTTGAGCCCTCTGCTGTTTGTAGATTATTATCATTATTATTTTTTATTTTTTTTTGAAAGGCAAAGAAAGTGAGGATCAAACCAAGCAAACATTGTCCTGTAGGTGGGAAAGAAAACTAGTTTTACCAGTCCCGAAACTACATGTGATATCCTTTAAAAATCCTTTGAAATGGCTGAATTAGCCAAGTATTGAGATATGACAGATAAAAGTTTAAACTGGATTGATATTGAGATATTGAATATTGACTTTTGTTTACCATCTAGTACAAAAATGGACAATTTGTGCCTTATGAGAAACTACTTTGTCAATTTAAATAACATTTTTGGAAATATTGACAAATTAGGGATTGTGTAAAATGTAGAGTTGGTAACTGTTTAGATTTATATTGTAGACTATTTAAATATATGTCACAGCTTTATAATTTCATAAACTAACAAAGTTTTCATGAAGTGAGGAGGGCTCGAATGTGAAGTGACTGTGGAAGAGGGACCTGAGAACAACCTTTACACAGGAGATGACTAGATATCTTGGCAGGCTGTGGAACGTATGGAAGGTAGGCAAGAGGGAAGTTTACAGTATATCACTGTACCCCTGTCAGATTACACAGAATGAAAATCATGAATGGCAGTGTGAGGTGGAAATGTAAAACAGAGGTAGGAACTTTCCTGCATGTGCATTCCTGCTTATCAATGTGGGTTTTAGTTACAGCCTCCAGAGTTAATGTAATACACTGGAAAAACTGATGCATCTCCCAATTTGAGAAACTGGAAAGATGCAATGGTTGAGAGTCTATGCTTTGTCAATTGGAGGATGGGATCACCTCTTGGGATCTGTTGGAACTATACAATACTGCAGCACACTATCCCTTTACCCTTTGGACTGGATTTCTTATTTCCATGTATAACATAATTATTCTAATTTCATAATTTATCTCTGCTATCTGACATGTCAGTGGATGTCTACACCAGGTTGGTTGTGACCAGATGATGCGGGAATGTGAATAACGACAATATTTTTGTGCAACGTATTAACGAAAACAAGTGTTCGGATAAGAAAAAAAATAAAAGAGGGAATACACAAAAACCACTGACTGGAATTTAGGAGATGGGTAAATGACAACCTGGCAGAGAAGTGTGGAGATAAGAGAGGGATGGGGCGGTGGAGGGAGTCGAACACAGGTGCAACACATGAGGGCAGATAATCAGCAACAGCTGAGGAACCACAAGGAAAGAAAAGACCTGGAACGACATGAGAGGTTATCAACTGTGGGAAACAGAAAATAACCAAAGGCAACAAAATCAGCTAAGACCTGTGATGAGTTGTGACATATTTCTGTGAAATAAAAAGACAGTTAAATCAAGAAACTGCTGGCTGTTTGTGCAGATGATGACTTTTTTCTGGAGGTTAGCAACACTGTAGCCATCTATGATAACTCTTGAAACAAAAGACATATCTACCCAAGGACACTGTAATTGAGCAGGTATTCTACTTTTAAAAAGTAGAATAACTGATTATATCAATATTCATCACCATTGAGGTAATGAGTCATGTTTGGATATGGAATCAGAAATGCAAGAAACAGATGGTGGAGACAAGCTTTAGTAATTTTCATGGTATATAGGGCAGTCTAAGTAGTCTCATTTTCTCTCTCCTGATGTGTGAAATATTAAATAAACAGGTTTTATATTTAAAGCAGTATCAAACCGGGGTGACTGTGATCATGATGAACTTTAAAAGCAGAATCCACAAAAGTTTTGTGGATTGCCCAAATTTTGTGGAGGGAATCTCCAGTACGACAAAAGATGTGAGTAAATCATTGTTATCTGAAAACAATGTTTCATTAAAAAAAAGAAATAGAATTTGCATACATATTAAGTAGCAAGCCTAAATGGGCACACATTATCAGTGATCCCTGAAATTGAAGTGCATCAAGACCCATCTTTAATCGATATCCAAAATGACCAGGGGTTTAACCTGATTTGGTCATGCATCTTAGTTCTCTAAGCTATTTGGTTTCAGGACTGCTACGGGTGCAAATTTGTATGTGAAACTACCAAATCCAATTAACATAATTAGACAAACTATCAATAAAAAAAGGAGACTCATCTATTCTGCGTGCCAGTCAGATTCAATTGATACTGTAGATAGAGTTAATAATATGCAAAGTGGAAAAATACTGCTTTGTTAATCTGCTTCAACTACAACATTGGAGTTGTGTAACAATAGCACAAAAGAAGAATATAAATTAGGTTTTACTCTTGTATTAAATAAAAGTAAAGCGCTATAAATAGGGATTCATTTCACAGAACATACAGGCTATATATATATATTTTTTTTATTTCAAAGCTTTCTATTATTTTTCAAATCTCACAGAAGTTCAATTAACTTCATCCTCACAATCTTGAAAAAAAAACATAAAAGATACAAACGTATAAGTATTTTTGAAGCTTTTTTCATTTCCTTTTTTGCATCAATCATTCTTGTTATTTTGAACCTTACTGATATCAAGAAATACATTTCTAAAACAAATACTTCATGTGAAAATGACAGTATTAAAAAAGTTGAATAAACCAATTTAAAAAAAGTCTTAGATCTTTGAGTGGACTTATTTATAGGTAATAGTTTATAGAATTTGATTTGCATGCATACTTATTGTGTTTGAACAACCAATGTTTCCACAGAAACTAGCTTACTTTAGCAGTGAATATATTCAAACAAACCTTCAAGCTGCATTTAAGTGAGAGCATAATTTAAAGCCTAAATAATAGTTAAGAGGAACATCCACCTGTCAATCAAATATATTACTGTCGCTCATATGACTCAATGATAAATAACCAAGGTTACTGATCTGCTAGGTGAAGTCATTAACAGACAAAAGGAAAGTTTGAAAATGTGCAAAGCTATGAATTATACTTTCACAGTATCTTTCAGTTAGTAACTGTTGTGAAAGTTTGGGTAATTGATCTTGGGGAAATCTTCCGTGATTTGCTCTGAGACATTTCTAACCAAATTGTTTAAACACAGCCATTAGCAGAGTTAGTGAGGTGAAGCCATGTTGGATTGAAGTGCGGAAATTGTGACTTTACATACTTTTAAGCCTGAGAGATGTTCACATTTAAATAATTTTAGATATCCAAAGTGATGACAAAGCATTTCTCCAGGGGCTGAACCCCAGCAAGACTTCATTTAACCCTGTGATATGACTGCATGCATAAGGGATTATAGTTGAAATCTTTCTCAGGAATTATAGTAAGGAGTGGAATTTGCAAAAGCCATTTTAAATTTTACTATCTAAGATGATGATAACCTTGTCCAAAAGTGATGTAAACTTCTCCAAACTGGGATTGACCATGAAACAACAGAAGCATCTATATTGGTCTAATAAGAATTCCAAATCTTTTATTTTAATTATTAAAGAAAAATATTGATGGCATTCGCTCTCAAGCAAAGATGAAATCAATTATCTAAAAAGTCTAAGAGAGACACCTACCAACACTGTCAGAAAAGGTTTCTACTCCTACATTTAATGTTTGGCTATGCCCCAGAGGATAAAACCAAAAGAGACCATTGGGGAAAATATCAAATTTCAATTGTATATTAACTCAACAGTTAATTGATAAATACGTTTGGTTATTTTGGCTGGATAAGCAAACTTATAATGCTCAAAAATTCTCAACAGTATCCCTGACACACAATCATCTGTTTTTAACACAAAAGCAATATTACTTGTGCCCACTGTAATTGGAAAAAATAGCAGTTAAAATTAGTGGGATAACTATAATAATGCAGAATAATTCAGCTCCCACTCTTGATGAAATCAGCCTCCAGCAATCTAAGTAGCTAGTTGACCTTGTGGATCATGCTGTCACATTGAAAGGAGTGTACATCTTGCTAAGAACTTGCTAACTTCTTGTTATTTTACTATGATACTGTTTATTTCAAGAACAGTGTGATTTGAGTTCGTATTGCTGTACAAATTGTTTTTCTTTGTCCTTAGTGGGGAAAAGTTATTTTGTGGTTTTGCGTCCCACTAAATAGTCAATGTGTCCTGAAGGGTTTAAGTATAAATACACAATGTACAAAGACTATTTTGGCTTTAATATTGTGTGCAGCGACATGTATGGATGCATGGATGGATGGATGGAGATGGCCATCTGCCACACTAGAGCCAAGTCAGCAGTTATTTAGTACTGCTGGGGGTGCTAATTTACTTTTATGAATTTATGCAGAGTGCATTTTCCATCTGCATGGACGTGAAGGGGTGTCTGGCTGAGATCCATCCTGATTTCCAAGGTAATGAGGTCTATGTTTCACTGTGATCTGAATCTGTTGGGGGTCCAACTAATGAGTCAGACCACCACTACATTACATTCTCTCCATGTAAAATTTACGTGAAACGTATGCCTCAAAATGCTGTGAGAGATGCACAAGGCTTTGATCATGCTGTTGCTCCATGATGTTCAATACAGCCTGCAAGGGTGAACACATGGTGCTGCTGGTCTGGTGATACATTAAGTCATTAGCTGCTACAAGTTGATATTTTGTGCCAAAATGATCTTTGTTGCTCTGTGTCCAACTAAGTTTTACTAATACTTTTAGGAGCAGTATTTGAAAGTACGCATTTCCTATATGACTTTGTCTCTCACATCACTAGAGGAAATTTGGTCTAATCTTATTTACAACTTTGCTTCAACATTTAAAGTGTTTGGGAATTCTCTTATGCATAGCTCTCTTAAGATCCAGCCAAAGCACATTAGTTTTGTTGAGGTCAGGACTTTGAATGGGCCACTCCTAAATCCTGATTCTTTTCATGTTTGTTGCCATTCTCAGGACTAGACTGAGAATTGCTTTGGTTCTGTGGCTTCAAAAGAAGCCCAAATCACAATCCAACCACCATCATGCTTGACTCTTGGTAGGAAATGTGCTACTATTGTGCATTTGATTTTTCTCCTAACAAAACATTACGGCTTTATGATGAGTTATTATTACATTATTCTTAAACAGAAAAGGCTCTCTCCTGGGAACTCACTATTTACTCTTCCTATAATTGTGGTGTCATTCCTAGTGCATGATTTTACAGTTTGTTTTTATGTACATATACACTTATTTCTCTAAGCATTCCACTTGTGTTTCCCACTGTAGAGAACTGAATTTAAAATTGTTTTATTTTATAAATTTTTCCAGATGGATTGGAAGCAACAGTTGACTCGAAGACTACTGCTTATGTCTTTGCTTCTTGACATTGCGTTAATACACTTCTGGGTGCTTCAGATGCAGACCAAATTTAATTTCTTTCCCTCTCTTCTTGCTTTTAAGGTGTGTTGCAGACACAAATGTTTAAACGTTGTAACAACACTGATCAATGGGGTTTGTCTGGATAATTTGGATCTATCCCAAAGTCCAAAAACATCTTTCTTAAATCAGCTAGTGATTCTAAGATGGGCTGAGTGTGTCTTGGTTGTGTCACTGTGGCCCTGTGATGGGCTGTAAAAAAGTGTACTTGGAATCTGTGATGCAATTTTGCCCCCCCGCCCCACACCTGAACATGATGAAACAGCTGTGGAAAATGGATGGTGGGGTGGAAAAATGAATACATGCTTTCCATCTGAAAGTAGAAACCACGTCTTCAAAAAAAAAAAAGAAAGAAATTTGCATTCACGAGTGTACTTACCAACTTTGTCTTTCAGTTCTAAGAAACTTTTGCATCAAATATTCATTTACAATAAAAAGTGAGTGATTAAATGTGGCAAACTTGTAAATACATTGACTTTGTGCACTTGCATCACAACTTATCTTCACAACTTTTTTAAAACACTAAAAATGGATGTATAACCACAGTGTTTGGGTGGTAAGTGATCTAAAATTAAACACACATTCTTGTCCTTAGTGCCAACTAATAGCTCCAAATCTCTTTCTTTTCATCACTTTCTTTAGGAAGTGTTGCAGCCAGAGGTTTCGGCAGCTCCTCCCCTCTCCTCTTTCTCAAGATCAGTCATAATTACAGTGACTCTTGCGGCTTCCTGATGTCCCTCCTGGTGTTGCCATGGAAACGTCATCACGGTGAGGGGGACGGGGGGGCGGGGGGACGGGGGGTAGGGGGGGCATATAGAGGATCTATATTTCCCATCTGAGTGAAACTCTGGAATAGGAAGGACAGAGGAAAGGAAAGACAGAAGAGGTAGGGGGTGTTTTTTTTTTTTTTGTTTTGTTTTTTTTAATTTCCACACATTGGTGGCTCCTGAAGGTCTCTTTCATTCCCGAGAAAGACACAGGGTCACTGACTGTGGCTCTAATGGCTGCTGGAGGGTAAATTGTACCTGCATTCTTGCTAAGATAGAAGAGAGTGATGATAGATTGTGTGGGTTAATCTAATAAGCCTCTGCTTCTATGATTTAAGTCCATCACATTAGCGCATGTGACAGGAATTATATGCATGAAAGAATAATGAAAGAATATAAAATGTGATAGCCAAACACACACATTGGCCTTTACTATATTGAAGGATAATGTATAAAATGGACATAAAACTTACTAAGGGCGATGCATCAAGAACTTTAACATTATTTTGCTATTAAAATAGAATTTTTTATGTTATATGGAAAAGACATTATCCCATCATCATGCCTCTTCTGTAAATACATTATTAAAAAAATCTAATCATTCTGTGTCTTAGTACGACCTTAGACAAATAACAGCATATAACTTGTTTTACTAAGCCATCATTTAGTTAAAAAATGAAACTAAAAATGAAGGCAAGAAGAAATTAAAAAAAAAATAAAACCTTGTGGACAATGTGAATTACCCCCTGATGTTTAGGAAGATAACTTTCAGCCAGGTGCTGCGAATCATCAGCCCTTGGTGAATCATGAGCAGGTGCACAGAATTCTAGAAAAGCAGATATTTTGGGAATTTGCTGCTCTAAAGCATTCAGTGTGTGTTAACACAATGCCAAGATGGAACTATGTCAGCAGTGGTCTTAGAGAACCAACTGTTGCTGCACATCAGTCAGGAAAGAGCTGCAAAACAATTTCCAAACAGTCTGAAAGCAACAAATAAATAACTTGGTAACTTCTCGAACAGTATCCTTACTCCAGATGAGAACAAAGTGCTAACGTCTGATTTTAATGTAGAGCACCATCAACCACCCATCCATCTTCTAATTCAGGACTGGGGCGCAGGGGCAGTACCCCAAGCAGAGAAGCCCAGACTTACCTTTACTCCTTATCTGATGCTATCCCAATGGATTCCCAGGCCAGTCAAAGCACAGTCATCATAAATAATATTCATACTAATAACGTAGCAATTCTGAAACTTTAGTTAACTTCTTTGTAAACAGTATGAACCCAATATATTTAATTCATTTTAGTTTCACTTGTTAAAAAAATATTTAGTACAAGCATAATGTAAAGCTAATAAATGGGTGAAAGAAAACAATATTTCTTTTCTATCTTTTCTATCCAGATGTTGTGGTTCATCTGAGGTTCTGTTTTGCTAATACTAAGATCCACTTCGATCAGATGATTTTGACTGGATTAAAAGAGCAGATACTAAAATTTATACATGACTGTTGCATAACTTGAATTATAATGGTCCAAATTATGAATGATTAAAAAAAAACCCACCCACAATTTATTACAGAAATTAGATACAGCCATATTAGGAAGCAACAGTTTAAAATGGCAGTCAGTTTGAGTATTTGCACATACATTCAGTAGGCCTGTTTTGGTTGGCTTCTCCACCTCCTTTCCCTCAGGTCTGGCTTGAGTTGGCCAACAGGGGAACGGTCAGTTAATTAAAAAAGTAGAGAATGGCCTTCATGAAAAGTTAATCAGAGTGTTAATGAAACTCAAGAGGGCTGGCCCAGTGGTGCACAGATAAAGCAGTGTTAAGTACATTCATGTGGAAACCTTCATGTACTTTTGCACATGCTTCAACCTCGTAAAAAAAAGAAGAAAAAAAACGTTGGATCACAATGGTATTTTTTCTCGCAGAATGGAAATAAAACGTTTCCTGTGTTTCAAATTATGCACCCACTTCAATTGAATGTGTCAATCAGACATGGAATAAGCTCTGATCATCAAAGGTGAGGTCATGTTAGCGAAGGGATCAAACAGACTTTTATCTGTTGTTTTGGCTTGGATTTCAAACAGGGGACCAGGTAATACATTTTCTCTGATGTGCCACAGTAAGCAATGTTCAGATTCCTGAGCAAAGTCAAAGCCTGCTGCTATTTTTGCACTTCAATCAAAAATTATACAAAAGTCTCAGAAAGTGGAAAGATAGTGACTTTGTTTCTGTTGTCTTCGTTTCAGTATTTCAACTGATTTTCACTGATAACCACTCAAATGATTTCACAGAACCAGCTAAGAATTATTAGAACTTTATTTTATTTTTCCTCTGTATGAAATGCAATCCAGTGGTACTTTTCCATAGATCTATGTCCACTTTAGAAGAAAGTACAATCAATGCTTAATCCTGCTCTGATGGATATGAGAAAATGTTTCACTATCAGATGACATCAATGTGAGAACTTGAACACATCTGGATTTTAATTTGAATGTAAAGTATCAGCACACTCGGGTTCAAGTTAAAATTTAAAATATTCTGCCAGTTAGCTCATGCTTAAGAAGTTGAAGCAGAAAAAAAAAAACTGAGAAAACAAAGGCCATT